>RXPK01001702.1:0-78697 GCA_004143645.1 Protaetia brevitarsis | reverse complement strand
TTTAAGAAACGAGTGTCGTAGCCACGAGTTTCTTAACTGAATGAGTGCTTTAATGTCAAATGAAACGTGTCTTTTATGCTATTTTTTGCAATTAGTTTTAAAATTTCTCTTTTTGTAAAAGCAAAACGAGAAAAATTTGATAATCTAGGGAAATTTTGTGGCGGTTGTCACCAGTTGTCACCTTGGTTTGGCACAAGATTTAAATTGATAAGTTAATTTAAAATTGACACATTTTTGAAATTTGTTATATATTATATTACTAAAGTAACTATATTATAATATTTAATATGAGTTCTACAACTTTTTCATGCACTCCGCCAGAAATACGGCAAATTGCTGAAAAAACCATTAATAATTTACTTCCGGAGAAATCGTACACTATGTATCAACAGCGATACAAAAATTTTGAAAAATGGTGCAAAGAAAAGGAAATTCTTCATATTTCTGAGAACGTCTTACTTGCTTATTTTGAAATGCTACCTACGTAAAGATTATAAATCGTCATCATTATGGTCGATTTATTCGATGTTAAGATCGTGTTCAAATGTACATAGAAATGTGGATATATCAAAATATATGAAACTTCAAGCATTATTAAAACGGCTATCTAAAGGTTATCAAACAAAAAAATCTAAAATTTTAGAAGAAGAAGATATTCATAGATTTTTGAAACAAGCCGATGATAAAATATACTTAGCTATAAAGGTTAGTGTTGATTTTATTTCGTTACTTTTTTGTAAATTCTTTATATTCTAGGTTATTTTGATAATAGGATATAATGGAGCCTGTAGGCGAGAATAAATAATTAATATATGTGTGGAAGATCTTCAATACAATTCCGATTCCATTATAGTCAACATACCTAAAACAAAAAACAATGTACCCAGAATGTTCGCAGTGACTGATGTAAACTGCATCGAACTTATAAAAAAATATAATAATCTGCGGCCTAAAACAGTTACTCACAAACGTTTTTTTCTAACTTATCGTCATGGCTGCTTAATTAATAGCCCTATCGTATTAACACCATGGAAATGTTCCTAAACAAATTGCCAGGTTTCTTCATTTACCAGATCCTCATCTTTATACAGGACATTGTTTTAGAAGATCCAGTGCGACACATATAGCAAATACTGGAGGTGATATTTTAACTATAAACGAAGGTTACGTTGCCTCTTCTATGAAAAATAAAATTGATGTTAGAAATATGTTTGCACAGGAAAATAATGTGAATCTACCTGGAATTTCTGGGAATGGTTCACAGTTTGAGTACTCCAACAGAAGCAATATCACTATCGCAGAGAACGATAATTTTCAACAGAATGTTTCTACTGCACACGGTATCACTATCACTTCGAAAGATAATTCAAACGTTAATATAAATGTTTATAATAGTTGTACTATTTCAAAGATTAATTAAAAATATCAAATCTTACAATGAATTTTAATATAATAACCTCAAACTTGCTTACAAAGTGTCATATTCTGTTGCAATGTGACCAACTTAAAATAAATCTGCTTAAATGTTCCATTTCTATTACGCAACTAGTGCTGTAATAGACCCTATTACGGCACTAGTGGAATAAATGGTATGGTTACGGCACTAATTGCAAAAACAATATTTGTATATATTCACCGTTTTCGTACATATCATAAATTGTGTTTCCAATAGCACATTGACAATGAGTGGAGTAATCAATTTTTACAACATTTATTTCGTATGCATTTTCGTTTTGGGTTAGTGGATGTAATTCCTTGTTTGCTCATGGATGACATTTTGCTTATGTTTGCAACATGAATATTTAGAGCACTCGTTACTCTCTAAAAACGAAATACTGTAAAGAATATGACATAAAAAATATGTGGATTATACATACTTCTCGCACGAAAGTTAACGGTAGTAATGGTCCGTTGTTCTCGCGTTCTGCGTCGAAATACACGATTAACGAACCTCTTAGCTCCTTCGATTGTTTACACAATGGTTTTGGTATGATTTAGCTGTAATAACTACTTATTTTAAATAAATATATACCAAGTATAAACGCACGCAAATTCCCACACTTTACTGCAAATGCAGAATATAACCCTTTGACAGTTGACAGCAATAACTAAATTGGTGCGAATACATTGGGAAGATGTGACAAACATGCAATTTAAAAAGCATTAGGCACCAACATAGTATCTTTAATTGAATAATAAATATAACATAAGTTATATGTTAGTTGGTTATTTTAATATTATGGTATTGCATAGCCCGAATTTGCAAGTAATGACGTACCTCGTCTGTTATAGTAAATGAACTATACCTGTATTCTTGTAGAACTTGAAATTTATACATTTGCAATAGTAAAGAGGAAAGCTAAACTTAGCGTTATTTAAGTCCCGGCATCATAGTTTCTATTTGGCAGAATCACGTATAAAGCTGTGTCCGCCTCTATACTTTTTCCCTCTAATAACGTTTTTATTTTAACGTAAATGATATAACATAAGGTCAAGCGATTAGTGTGTGCATGCACTGTTACCAACGATGAAAAAAAAAAAGCATGGCCTACTCTAGTCAGGAAAGTACATATTCGAAAGCATGGTATGACACGAATTTGTTACCACCATGAAAATATTGAAATTCTCTGCGTGGATATATGGAGTAAATTAATACAAAATAGTATAAAGAACACGTATTATGACAAACGTCGTTGTAAATTAATTTTTTAATATACTATTGAAAATGCATGAAAATTAGTTATGGGGCGGCAAATGATTTTCCCAAATCAGTGCGGCGACAAGCTGAGGAACAGTCCTGATTTACTTGCCGAAGTTGGATGCGTTATTCTGTTGGGAAAAAGTATTTCCAAAGACACCTGGTATATATCTAAATATAGTTTTTGTATACGATTAAATTATTAGAATAAGAGCGTTAGGGAACACACATGCGAAAGTTTATTTTAAAACACAAAAATAACAATAAGCACGTATAGAGAGAGAGCGAGGGGCGCGGGGCCGCGTCGATACAATTGAATTGATCGAATTTATTATAAACAAAACTCTTTTTAAAAATCGAAACCAGTATTAATAGCGTTTAGCAATTCGGAGGAGAAATTATCAAGGTTACGTGTATATGTTGCGTATGATTGATTTTATGTGCGTGTAATTCCAACTTAATATACACTATTTTATGCAGGATGGATGAAATAAACATATGGGCTGTTTACAAACTGGCTGCTAAATATAAGCTTTAGTTTATATTGTCCCCCAATTGTAAACACGCAACTCGCTTCGATTTTATATAACTTTCCGAGTGTGGAGGCATTAATCATAGAATTTTTCGCGGAACATTCTTCCAGTTATTGCTCCCCGCGTCCTCCGCTTCCCTATCGGTATCCCCTCCACCCCTCTGCTCCCTGCCTGCTCTGCGTACCCGCTATCCTTAATAGCACACAGTAAGGTACTAAATTAAAAATACATGTCACAGCATTCCTCATTTTCACTTCGAAAACTGCCACACTGCTCAATACAAAATTAATTTTCCAATTAGACTCATTTGTTATTTCCTCTTTTTTTTTTCTTCTCTGCTCCTTCGCGGACCCGTAGAAGGTAGAAGGGCGGGCAGCGTACCGTTATTAAACTTTCAATTAAAAATTTATTCGGCAAACTAATCAATCTTTATTTTCACGAAATTAAGCTACGAAAACTGTGTATAAGGCCGGTTCAAATCCATGTTATTAAAAACCGTCCCCCACTCCTTTACCCCCTCTCCATCCCTTCATGGAGTCGCTTTAAAATTGCGGAATCAGGAGAATTTAAAAGCAAGATCTACTACTAATATACTACTATATTTTTGATTAAAACGTATATGTGTGTTATAATTAGAGACTGGAGACATTTCTATGCACATTTTTACAAAAGTTGCATATATTGCATATTTAAGCTTTTTCTTATCCTTTCTATTAGTAAAAATTCCTAGTAGTTCCTAATGTAGATCAACAACCGACAATTCTCAGAACGATAAATAATTTACATTGGTTTCTCTAATACTTTTTTCCAAGAACTGCATGTGTTTAATTTCGCCTAGCAGAAGGGATGTGGTAAATACGTTTTATTATTACTAATTCCCAAATAAACTATTCATTCATTGAATATGTTTGAGCGAAACAACATGTAATTGTGTTACGTTTTTAAATACTGTGCGTACATACAATGGGTATAGCGAACAAAATTTCTTTATGGATTAAGCCATATCCTGAACTGGTAAAGGATGGCGACAAAATATTTTGTCGAGACTGCAGCAAACTGGTAAGTTTAATTTTACTAAAAGCTTTACAATTGCGTTTAAATTTTTTAACTTTTGATATAAAATGACAATTGTTGTAGGTGTCTTCTGAGAGCAAATACCTGATTGATCAACACACTAAAACTCCATCACATATTGGTAAATGTGAAAAACTAAAGCGATCCGCATGTGTGCAGCAATCTATACGTCAATGTGTAGCATCAACTTCACGAACCTCAGAACAAGAAGAATATAATGGGAATCTGTGTAACGCATCAATTTCGTCTAACATACCATTAGCAAGATTAAACAATGTTAATTTGAAATCATTTCTGCAAAAATATTGCAAACATAATATACCTGACGAAAATACCTTACGAAAAAATTACGTCACATCTTGTTACCAGCAAACAATAGCAGAAATTCGACAATTGGTAGGGAATAATTTTATTTATATCATGGTAGATGAAAGTACGGATAAGTGTGGCCGTTATATTGCCCATTTGTTAATAGAAATTCTTCATGAAGATATTGTAGGTAAATCATACTTAATTTATTGTAAAGAACTTCAAAAAACAAATAATGTGGACAATTGCCCAATTCGTTCAAGTAGGTTTATCAAATTTCTTTTTACCTGGAAGTATACTTTGCGAAAAAACTTTGCTAATGTTGACCAACGCTGCATCATACATGCTAAAAGCCGCAAAAATTTTATAGTAACATTATTCATACCACTTGTTTAGCTCATGGGTTCAATCGTGTAGCCGAAGATATTAGGAATCAATTCCCTTTGATTAATGAGTTAATTAGCAATGTCAAAAAAGTATTTTTAAAAGCACCTTTACGAATCCAATTTTATAAGGAGCGACTTCCCGGTGTTAAGTTGCCTCCTGAACCGATTATTACGAGATGGGGTACATGGTTAGAGGCTGCAATTTTTTTCGCCGATAATTTTGAAGGAATAAAAAATGTAATTCTTGAAATCACCGCTGACTGCATTGCTCTAGAAAACTGTAAAAAGATAGTAACATCAACAGAATTGCTACAAAATCTTTTGTATATTAAATCAAATTATAGCTTTGTTTCAAGTTCCATTCGTATGCTAGAAACGCAAGGGATGTCGCTCTCGGAATCAGTCGAAAGAGTAGACGAATTTGATATGCTATGTAAGAAGCTTAAGGGTACAATAGGTAATTCTATTTACGATAAATTTAAAAAAGTTATAAATAAAAATGCGGGGTATTTGAAATTAAAGAAAGTTAAGAAAAATTTTGGAAGGTGAAACAGTAAACGATTTCGACTTTAATTTTAGTTTAGAATGTATTGCAAAGTTAAAAAATGCACCAATTACATCTTTGGATGTTGAAATAAGCTTTTCTATTTCGAAACATATGTATTCTGATAGAAGACAAAACTTTTCTTTTACACACATTTTGAAAAACATTTAATTATAAATTGTTTTAGAAATATGTTCTAAAAAAAATTTGTGCAATAAAGTTAATGTTTAAATTTCTGCTCTTATTTATTTTATGTAAAAATTTTGCATATTATCGCAATTAGAGGGCGCCTTTGATAACACATCAACCACCTCGATCAACCGATCCTTAATGAATCGGAACATTAGCCGCACGATCAGCAGATGGGTTGACTGCATGCTAAGAAGCAGAGTGATCTTTGCCCAGATGCTAGATAAAAGTATCGTCATGAGGACCACTAGAGGGTATCCTCAAGGAGAGGGGTACTGTCACCACTGCTGTGGAGCTTGTTCGTGGATGATCTCATCAGGTCATTAAACGACAAAGGAATATAGATGCAGGCGTACGCTGAAGATATTCTCATAGTAGTTAAAGGAAAGTTCCCGGGCGTAGTAGCAGGCATCATGCGTAATGCACTAAGAATGGTGCCTTTCACAAGGACTCTCAGTTAATCCACAAAAAACAAAGTTGGTTGCTGTCACCGACATGAGGAAACTCAATGACCTAGGCGGCATTAGACTGTTTGAGCAGAAGTTACAATTAACCAAGGAAGTAAAGTATCTGGGGTGTTACCCTCGATGCTGGAAAAATCACTTAATTAAAACAATGACCAGGGCTACCCAACTATTCTTGCCCTGTAGGAGAGTTGCTGGTAAAACCTGAGGACTAAAACCGAAGGTGATCAATGACAATTTCGTTTGCCTCTTGCTAGACCGCGTCAACAACTAAACAATAAATGAATCACTCCGCCGGTGGCAAGCTTTATATATGCACGTATCGATTCCAGAATTTTCCATTTTAGTATATTCCGCGAAGAGTAACAACTTTCAAACGTCAAACTATACTGGGGAATAGTAGCTGGGGAAGCAGAGGTAACAGCTTTGTTTATTCATTGAGATTATATAATTTATTACTTAAACAAACTGTCAACTAAAAATAAGGAATAACGACAAAAATAGGTATGATTCGGCTAATATAAAATGTCCGTTGTTTTCGCATTATTTTATATGAGCAATGATCGGAATCATAGCTTTTATATGGAATCGTTCCTTTTTTTCTTGAAGCATCTGCGTATTGTTTGGGAACCGTTTTATTGGATGACTGTTGAAATTTAAATTAGATCAACCACGCGCTTTATTTGCCTTATAGAAAAACTTTTCTTTCTGTCGTGTTTTCTTTGGCCGTATTCTTTTCCGTCTTCTCTGCGATACCGGATATAATCGAAGCTTATACAATCAAAAGTAAAACAGAAAATCTAGACCTTCATTCCGCTTTAATAATTATTTATTTTCCGTTAATTTAATAGGCAACCAAACCTTCAGCTGCCAAGATTACAGGCTGGTTTAAAAATAACCAGCCCTTTTATTTAACTTCGTTGAAACAACAATTAATACCATCTCATTGCCGGAATGACAATATTATATACTTATTTTCTCACACCTCTCATTTCAGACGATAAAGCCAACGTTTACATCAGAACAGAGAGCGTTAAAGTATTTAAACAAATTTAAAAGTATTATAAACAAAACGTCGAATCAAAAAGTGATACAACCAATCCGGAGTAGTCAATTTAACTAAAACTAAATCCCATTGGAATGTTTTGTTTGAGGATATAAATTTAAAATAAGGGGGATGCTGTTTAAAAACTTTAAGTTTAGATGAAGTACCGACCAATCGCCGACGATTTCAATTTAAAAATATTTAATTCAAAGCGCCAATGATACCGGGCGGATTCCTGTAATTATTAAAACGCATCTGAATAGAATTTGATGGGCTCGAATAAATATTTAAGGAGCGGTTTGGGATTAAATGGAGGGGCGAGCTTTTACAATAATAAATTTTTGAAAGGTGTTTGGTGTTATGTTAAATAGTTATTCCCGATTCCCCGCCTCGGTGTGTTTTTTTTTGTTCTTCTTTTTATAGCGTAATCGTTTAGTTCCACCAAACTCGTCGAGAGACACTTGAAAGTTATAAATGCCGATGTGAGTCCCAGCCCTCTCGCTTTTTTCAAGAACTACAACTATAAATTCTGCGTTTAGATTATTCAGGCGGTTTTCTGGGATACGTTAAGGAAGATATTTAAAAGAAATACGACCGATTTAGATTTATTATTACGAAAGTATCGATAAATATTTAATTAAATTTCCTTTTTTTTTCTAAGGGGGGTGTTGCAGTACGAAGTGATTCATTCCACAGATTCAAATTGGTATCACTCATCAGATAAATTCATAGTGATCCACAATAACTTTGATGTGTGCCGCATACATTGTCGGCATGTTTTAGTGTGAAAAATGTTTAATTGCGTCATGTTTAAAACCATTAAAGTTATTTATTGGGTATTTTAATAATCTCATGTATAAAATGAAGTAAATGTTAACGCTTTTTAAATAAAAGTACGTGATCTGTTTCCAGTATTCACTGTTTCATTACAGTTTGAACAGGTTGTGTGTATCTATTTAATAAAGTAGTTATTTGAGACTATATATAGGCAATGTAGAGCAAAAATATGGAAGAAGTAGAAGCAGCTAAATTCGTGTTTGCAAATGAAAATCTAAATCGCAAATTCTGATGAAATTTCATCACTCAATCAAGAGGGCGTCCTTGATGTCTACAAAATGAATATTAATGGAAAAATTTCTGTTCTCAAAAAGAAAATCTCTAACATAACATTACACAGGAAAAAAAGCTCAAAATGTCTAACAATTTGGAAGATTACAGTTATAAATAAAGTAATTTTCAAGTGGTAAGGAAATAAGCAGGACGCGCATGCGTAAACTTAGAAACCTTTTGGTTTAAGTCAGACGTGGGCAGAACTGATAGTGTTGTATGGACGAAACACTCTCTTGGAACTTGCATTGTGAAAAAAACGCAAATAGATTGAATAGTTACTGTTGCCAGATACGCAACTTAAAAACTATAATTGAATTTAGTTCTCTGCTTTCATTTTACTATGCAAACGTGCACACCAGAGTATCATACGGCATCA
Organism: Protaetia brevitarsis; assembly: GCA_004143645.1. Lineage (NCBI taxonomy): Eukaryota > Metazoa > Arthropoda > Insecta > Coleoptera > Scarabaeidae > Protaetia > Protaetia brevitarsis. The sequence continues at coordinate 69,969 of RXPK01001702.1, read as the reverse complement.
CGGTTTGGGGAGCATCGCCTGCTAGCAGGACTGTATTTTTGGCTCAGAAACGCATAATCCGATGTACGGCTGGAGTTCACTGCACAGAGTCTTGCAGACCTTATTTCAAAAGATGGAATACTTTACCTATGCCTGCTCTACACATATACGAACTCTTAAATTACGTTTATGCGAACAGAGGTAATTTTCAACGCAATGAGCAATTTCACGCACATAACACTAGGTCAAAGCAAAATTTCCGTGTCCTTAAACATTCTCTGAATATTACCAAAAATTCCCCCAATGTTTTGGCTTTGAAACTTTTTAATACGTTGCCTCAGAAATATCAAAATATAATATCGGTTAACATCTTTAAACGGCATATTAAAAGCTTTTTACTGTCATCCTGTATTTATTCTATCGAGGAATACTTTGAGTTACGTACTACATGTAGATAAACCTAATGTAATTTACCTATTTTTATTTTGACTTATCCTACACATTTTTTGTAATGTACACAGGATTAAATATATATTATTATAATTATTATTATTGCTTCCTAAATTTTTAAATATTGTACCAAAACGGTTGTACATTTTATGTTTGACTGTTTGCATTTTATGTAATATGTTCTGGAATATTTGTTGAAACTTTTGTATCCGCTCTGGTTTTAAAAGGCTGTTGCTATCACATCTTTTGAAAAACGTATTTTATACTGCTGATGGCTCCTTTAAGATAAGGATTGCGAAGGATCTGGCTATCTACTAGTTTTGTTTGTTTGTATTGGGTGTCCCAAAATTATCGCAAGTTTTGCATTAAATAGAAAACACAGTTTTTAGTCCTTAATTGTTATTTTTTTTATTGAATCATAAAGTACATAGGATAGGGTTATTTATGGAATAACACATCGGGCAAATGGGGCCTCCACGGCTTTGCATGCACATACGCACCCGTTTGTCGAAATTTTCCATGACCATTCTGCATAAATGTGGCTGAATTTCGTTGATGCAGCGTTGAATCTCCTCCTTTAATGCACGGGCGGGTTGTAGGCTAGTTGACATAGACCTGTGATTTCAAATAACCCCATAAAAAGAAATCTAATGGTGTTAAACCACACGATCTAGGGGGCCAATTCTGATCACCGAAACGAGAGAGTACACGACCTGGAAATGTCTCATGCAGTAATTGAATTGTTTCACGGGCTGTATGGCATGTGGCACCGTCTTGTTGAAACCACATATTGGCCACATCAAAATCATCCAATTTCGGTAGAAGGAACTGTGTTATCGTGTCGCGATATCGAGCACCAGTAACAGTCACTGCTTGACCAGCCTCATTTTCAAAAAAATATGGTCCAATTATGCCTGCAGCCCACAATCCACACCAAACAGTGCCACGTTGTGGATGCATTTGTTTTTCGACAATCACATGTGGGTTCTCAGAACCCCCAAAAGCGGTAATTCTGGCGATTAACAAAACCATCAAGGTGAAAATGTGCTTCGTCGCTTAGGATGATTTTGCTCGAAAAATCAGCATCCATTTGATCATATTGATGATCAATAAGACATTCAACGAACTCTCATCGCTGTGCATGGTCATTAGGCTTCAGTTGTTGCGTTACTTGAATTTTGTACGCATGGAGACACAGATCTTTAGTGAGTATACGCTGTAGAGAGCTTCTTGAATTTTGCAATTCTCATCCACGACGCCGAATTGAGGTTCCTGGATTGTCACCGACACTCTCACGCACTGCTTCGCTATTGACATTTGAACGGCTTGTTTTTGGACGACCAGTATGTTTGGCGGCTCCAACGGATCCCGTCTCCCTAAATTTTTCAATTAATCTTTCCAGAGCTGACGAAGTTAAAATACTAAACCGACCATATGTTGTATGAAATTTTCGAACTGCGGCCGCCAAGCCTTCATTATTTTTGAAATATTGTTCAATAATAAAGACACGTTGTTCTATCGTGTACCGCTCCATTTTTACTAACCCTAAACTGTCTAGTGATGAGCGATATTTCATGAACTGTGATTCTTTCACGGTGATTGGAGAATCACGGATCACGGCCGTGAGTGAAGAATTCTAAAAGCAGTGATTCGTGATTGCGATAACGATCAACGGCCAGGCGCGACTGCGCACAGCAAATCGGCGATCACTGCTTAGCCGGCAAGTGAACAAATAATATCGGTGAATTAACGATCCTAAAACTGTGATTATCGGTTGCCTATTGAAAATGGAATACATCAAACCGATGAATGAACATACATATTTATTATATCAGCTGGAAATGACGGAGGTTATCTTCTTACAATATATTTATGTTTTTCAAATGTAAATATTGATTCTCTTTTATATCATTATAGTATATCTGCAACTATATAAGGAATGTGTATTTATTTTTACCTATGTAATGGGCCCTAGTAGCAAAATTTAAATTTCCCACAATTATTTTTAGGAACTTCAACATTGAAACACGAAATTACCAATGATTTTGTATTAGATTAAAAGATTAGTTACTTTGATGTCTTTCTGTTGAAGTTACTAAGGATAATTGTGGGCAATTTAAGTCTTGCTACTAGAGGGGATATTGTGTTATAAGGTTAAATTTATATTATTAATTTTAAAGTACTAATTCAAAAACAAAAGGTTTTCACAGGTTTTGTGAAATCTTCGCTCACTTTAAGAATTATATCTGTTTTATCATTGCAAATGTTGCAAAATGAAATTAGCTTTATTTCATTTTTTATATTTACTATTTGTCATAATTTTGAAAAGAAATGTGTATACAAATCTTTGCGTTAATGTTCTCCTTAGAGAAATATGTAGATTTACAATATTTTTCTCTTATATGAATTTTATAAATTTTTCAACTTTAAGTCAAATTTTACTTTGTCTAATGCTGTGTTATAATTGTTATTAAAACATAAAAATAGGATCAAGTTTAAAAATCATAAAAATATTTCTGTAGATCTAATTGTCTGTATTTTCTCAAACTACGTAATGCATCCCAGAACTTGTATACTGGACAAAACCTTTACGAAAAGCCCGAACTCAGACCGTATAAATCATTTTAAAATATAAAGAATCTCTTCGTAATGAGCAAGATGAAATATAAAAGACAATATAACGCATTTTTTTTCGTAGGTGGTGCATCAAGCCATCGCACAACCTCTAATGGTTAATGATATATACTAATATTTATTACTCGCTTTATTTCTTCAGCGTGTGCTACACTTTATTTATTATATTACGGACTAATGGTTTAAGGAGAGGTTTCTTCAAAAAAAAAATGTAATAAACGCTGTTGCCGAAAAATACTCCATAAAACAAACTCGCAGTACAACTATAGACACATCACAGGAAGATGAAGATGATTTCTCAATTTGGAAATCATTTAATAAGTCTGTATCGACAACACTACCTCGAGTTACGGCCGCATCAAGTGCAATAATTGAAATTCAGCGTTACTTGGAAAACGAAATAGTCCCTAGAAATATAGATGCATTGCAGTAGTGGTCAAACCATAAATATAATTACCCAAACCAATTTAGTTGTACAATGAGTTTGCGCTATGAACAATCAGTTCGTATCAACGAATATTTGGACAATGACAATTGTCAGCGACCGTAGAAATCGCCTAAGTGAAAAAAAAGGCAAATATGTTACTTTTTTAAGCTCAAGTTTTAAGAATTGTTATCTTAACATTTGAATAATATTTTTATTAGTATTTAAGCATAAAAAAGTTTAAAGTAGTAGAAGATCCCAAAAATATGCATGTCAGCCTTAGGAAATGTTAATTGTACTGTTATATTTGCAAAAACCACCGAAAAATTGCAAATTTTATTACCATACATCTGAATTAGGTTGTAATAATAACTGTTTATTCGAATATCTAGAGTATAAAACATCCTTGCTTCACAGAGATTCAAAATGATTGTCAATTCCGCTCCTATAGATAGTAACAGGGTGTAGGTATATGCCGCGTGTTTGTAATGAAGGTTTGAACTAAGTCAGTGTTGGAACACAAGTAAACGGATCTGTCATAAATAGAGTTGGGCAATTGTCCGGCGGAGCAGGTACGTATTGCGACGCGGGCCTCAAATAATGTAATATAAATAAAGCAGATCAATCATATTATCGTAATTTAGTACGTATTTATAAAACATAAGTCATATTAATAGACAAAGCGGGCGAACAAACGGGCCACTTTGCGATGCATTCGCATTTTATACCACTACATATTTAGATAAAATATTTTTTTTTACTGTTTATAAGAAAAACAGACACTGTTGTTATTTACTTGCAACTCTACGGTTCATCTGCTTTATTGCAGTACATCAGCTGGATCGCACGTTCCGAATACGAACCTGCCGCGCCGGAAAATTTGCCCAACTCTAGTTATAAATAAGGAAAGCGTAACCTATATTTGAACTCGCATTATATAAACGACTATGGATTGGTGTTTCTGCTTGTAAAAATGAAATGTAATTAATTTAACTCTTTACTAAGTTATGATTTTACAATTCAGTACTAACTGGTGTTTAACTAAATTTATTTATTACTTTAAATCATAACATACAATTAGTATAATTATTATGTGACAAAACTGCACCTCTCAGTTCTTCTGTGGTATGCATGCGGTTTCTATAGATCCTATTTTTTAGATAGCCAAACATGAAGTAATCTAATGGGGTTAGATCAGGCGATCTTGGTGGCCATCTTTGTGCTCTAACGACCCTGTCAGAAAAAACTGTTGAAGATATTGGCAGGTTTGTCGAGCAGTATGTGCTGGAGCATTATCGTGCTGAAAATAACCTACTTCAAGCTCATTTTCTTGTAGCTCTGCAATAAACAATTCCAACATCTGTTGGTAACGTTGGGCTGTTACAGTTTCCTCGACGAAAATTGGCCCTATTATTCGTTGCCTGGACATAGCTAACCAAACTCCAACTTTCACGGGATGCAATTGCGTTTCTCGAAATTCGTGTGGATTTTCTGCAGACCAGATACGATAGTTTTGTAAATTGATATAGTCTGTTAGATAAAACCAGGCTTCATCCGAGAAAAATGATTTGTTTAGCAAGTTATCGTCCCTTAAATTGTTATTAAACCAATGACAGTATTCCAATCGCCTATCGTGATCTAATGGTAATAATTCCTGTACCGTAGAAACTTTATAGGGATGAAAATGTAACTTTCTTTTGACAGCTCATTGCGCTGAAGTGTATGATAAGCCTATAAAATTATAAAATGTAATAAACTATTTCACTTAATGTTAATATTGATTTTTTACTTGTTTGTTGAGTTATTACCACAGATAAATTCCCTTATTTTCTTACAGTATTCAGAAATACTATTGTTGGTGGTTAGATGTAAATATAAACGATTTGAAAAAAATTATAAGATAAATAATCGAAAGATACTACAACACGAACACCAATGTAGCTAAAAGTCAAGAAAATTCATTTAATGTATGAAATTTGTATGTAGCTAACTTCGCTCATTAAATTGGTAATAAGTATAGATAAATTTTTCCGGAAAACAGTTTTTTTCTTACGACAATAATTTTGAATCACATGGTATAAATGTTTTCAAAAACTGTGAAAATGTGTATGGTAACTCTAACGCTGCGAAAAGAAAAACTCGTTACCTCCTAACCTTACCTTACTAACCCATGAAAAGTATACTACATGATTAACGATTATACTAAGATATGATATCGATGAGTCAATACAGTGATCGCAATCACCGTTTATAATTACCGATATTTATAAATCACATTCACGACTCACGGCGTGATTTAAGAATTACCGTTTCGCTCATCACTAAAACTGTCAGCTGTCGAATTGTTTTTCTTTTCGGGGTTGCCAACACTTTACTGCACAAATGGCGGCAAATTCAAATCTTGCGTTCATTTTCTTTTATTTTTTTTTTAATTAATTAATACCTGTGCGACGTTATCTACACTTTTTTATGGATTAGCTTAATAAATAATCTATCTCTATTTAAATACAAATGCAGACGTAATAAAATTGGATGTGTAGACATGGCATATATGAGTCCTCACCCCCTTCCCCGCTTCCTTCTCCTCCACGCCATTCGCTCATAAGGTGTTGGAAGCATATGTCGCAAAAACGAATACGGTATAGGAATATTCGTAGGTGGGTGTGAGGGCGAGGGGTGAGTTTTAAACGGTGCGAGAGCAAAGAGCCTTGTTGCGGCAATGTCTGAGGGTTGCGGCGATGAGAAAACGTGGGTGCCCGGGCGAGAAATCTTTCCGCAGTAGTTTGTAATTTCCCTGTAATTGTAGGTAAGTATAATTGTTCCAGATAATAAACGTAACGGTTTATTTCGCAAAATGGGGAGAACGCGCCAGCGTTCTTGCGTCCCCGCGCGCGTACCGCCGTCCTTGTCGCACTCCCGATTTTCTTTTTCCCCGTGTTTTTCCCGTCCTCGTCTTAATAGGATGGGCGGAGGGGGAGCGGGGGAATGCTCGAAACGGCCGCGCCTGAATGAGAATTTAAAGGCAAACTTTATTATATATTATATTGTTAGTATCAACGGCGATAATCTGCTGGTACGTGAGCGGAACCGTAGCCTATGTGGCAGCGCGTGCATCACACTAGGTCCCCGTCGTGTTTGGGGTCGCAAAACATTTCTGCCGCCCACCCTGGCGAAGGTGGCGCGCAACGCAAGGCCGTTGTGCGTGTGAGGAATTAATAGCACAGAATACCGAAGGGAGTAAATATGATGACGGTTTATGTGCGAAAACTTTGGCTAAACGATTTTTTTATTTTTCTTTTTTCGCCCCCATCCGATGTTTTCGCGAGTCCCCACTTTTTATATATGTGTCTTTTCCCTAATGTGTTTAAAAAAAAGTTTTCCCAGCATAAACAGCGAATGGCATAAAGTGAATCTACCTGTTTATTCCTCCTAAAGTGGAAGGTGGTGATGATAAATAGGGTCAAGTGAGTAATTGCTCCTCAGTTATTCATCTTTATCAACATCAATGCAATTAATCCATTTTAAAGAATTTAGAGTAAATTGAAAAAACGTTTCACCAGTAATATCTGGGTCTTTCCACAAACATAAAACTTTTGTGGGTAATTGCTCTCAAATGAAAAAATGTACCATGTGATTCAAAATGATTGTCGTAAGAAAAAAAACTGTTTTCCGGGAAAAAATTATCTATACTTATTACCAATTTAATGAGCGAAGTTAGCTACATACAAATTTCACACATTAAATGAATTTTCTTGACATTTTGATGTCTAAAAAATGATTATTTTAGAAGAATGGCCCATATAGTACCTAGAATAGTTAGCCTTGTGTAGTACCTTTATATAGAAGACGGAGTTAAGGATGAATTGTAACAGTAGTCGCTCCATGCAGTTGGCAATATTAACATTGCGCCCATATTTAAAGATGTGGAAGTGCCAATTTGTGTTGCGATGAACGTGGTTTCATTCGCCTGTATAGCTATGAGTAAATATTGCAGTGCGAAGCAACATAACAAATGAAACAAAGGCTCAAGGTTGCTTTTACTATGTGAATGGATATATTTCGTGAAGGGCAGGAATAACCAGCTCCGTTCACCGTAATAGGTTATAATTTAGTTTTTGGGCAAATACTATGAGATTCAAAATGATTGTCGTAATAAAAAAACTGTTTTCCGGAAAAATTTATCTATACTTATTACCAATTTAATGAGCGAAGTTAGCTACATACAAATTTCATACATTAGATGAATTTTCTTTACATTTAGCGACATTGGCGTGCGTGTTGTAGTATCTTTCGATTATTTATCTTATAATTTTTTTCAAATCGTTTATATTTATATCTAATATCACCAACAATAGTATTTCTGAATACTGTAAGAAAATAAGGGAATTTATCTGTGGTAATAGCTCAACAAACAGGTTAACAATCAATATTAACATTAAGTGAAATAGTTTATTACATTTTATAATTTTATAGGCTTATCATACACTTCAGCGCAATGAGCTGTCAAAAGAAAGTTACATTTTCATCCCTATAAAGTTTCAACGGTACAGGAATTATTACCATTAGATCACGATAGGCGATTGGAATATTGTCATTGGTTTAATAAAGATTTAAGGGACGATAACTTGCTAAACAAATCATTTTTCTCGGATGAAGCCTGGTTTTATCTAACATACTATATCAATTTACAAAACTATTGTATCTGGTCTTAGTAAAAGTTGGAGTTTGGTTAGCTATGTAGGCAACGAATAATAAGGCCAATTTTCTTCGAGGAAACTGTAACAGCCTAACGTTACCAACAGATGTTGGAATTGTTTATTGCAGAGTTACAAGAAAATGAGCTTGAAGCAGGTTATTTTCAGCACGATAATGCTCCAGCACATACTGCTCAACAAACCTGCCAATATCTTCAACGGTTTTTTTGCTGACAGGTTCGTTAGAGCACAAAGTTGGCCACCAAGATCGCCTGATCTGATCCCATTAGATTACTTCATGTTCGGCTATCTAAAAAATAGGATCTATAGAAACCGCATGCATACCATAGAAGAACTGAGAGATGCAGTTTTGTCACTTAATAATTATACTAATTGTATGTTATAATTAAAAGTAATAAATAAATTTAGTTAAACACCAGTTAGTACTGAATTGTAAAATCATAATTTAGTAAAGTTAAATTAATTACATTTCATTTTTACAAGCAGAAACACCAATCCATAGTCGTTTATATAATGCGAGTTCAAATATAGGTTACGTTTTCCTTATTTATGACAGATCCGTTTACTTTCTTATGTTCCAACACTGACTTAGTTCGAACCTTCATTACAAACACGCGGCATATACCTACACCCTGTTACTATCTATAGGAGCGGAATTGACAATCATTTTGAATCTCTGTGTATATATTGCTGTGGTCTGGCACCCCGGGGTTCGTAAATTCAGTGTTATTTTATTTATTGAAATTTATCTTTATCAATGTCACGATAGAGTTTCCACAATTTTAATATTTTATTTTGACAAGGTTTTGTTAATAGAATTGTTTGTTAAATTTAATGTAATTATTCAGTTGTGTTAAATTCATTCAATTGTACATGTTGCGTTCGCCAGTATTGTATTTGTAGTTTATATTCTAGAGATTTTCTTTGCGATTCGTGCGACTTTGTAGCACGCAGATGTTGTCATATGTATGCGATGTTATCTCTAAGAGGCGCTCAGTTACTAGATTGATGCCGAGAAGTAAGTACATGTAAATTTTTATTACATTGCTCACATTTTGCAATACTCTTTATGTAAAGATTTGTTCGTTTAATTTGATATTTATATCGTCCATCTAGGAACTCATAAGATTAATAATTGCTGTTGTATTTTCTTGTGTACACGATTAGGTATAAGATCAGTTATTATATTTGTTCTAGAAGGTTTTTTTTTAGTTTGAAGAGTTAATTTTTCCGTTTTCTAGTTTTCATATTAGTTTTTAGTTAATCACCACGGTGTAGGTGAAAAGAAGCATTGTGCTTGAAATTAAATTTCAATTTTGTAAATTTTACTTGTTTTGTCCACGTTTAAATTAATTTTGTTTGTTTTAAATTTTGAAACCACGTGGATTTTTTGTGAAATAGGATTTTCTTCTAGAACAAATTTACCTCTTTGCTTTGTTAAAGGATTTGAATTGTCCTTTTGTAATTGTAGATTCATGCAGGTTTTGTTTTCGACCAGGACCTTCTGTCTATGGTTTTATTTTTCCTGCGTAATTGTAATTAAATGTTTTTTCTTTCTTTTTTTTATAAAAATAAAATGAATGATTGTTAACGTCATTCAAAATTTCTGTTCTTTTATTTTTGAATCAACCGTTTCAATTTTCGATGTAATTAAAGAAAGTCAATTTTTTCAAACGCCCACATTTTTACTTTTCATGATAGGTTTAATTGTGAGGGTAACCTTGAGGTTAAGTGTTCTTTTGCGCGCTTTTAAATTTTTATCCGCTGAGTTAGTAAATTTAAATTTTCATTTTTTACTTTTCATTTTGCATTTATGCTGGTACCATCAGTACACAGCAACATGTTAATGATATTTTGTACCAGGAATAATTGGAAAAAATAATGCTTCTTTGTTCCTCAAATTAATTTGTAACAATGTAATTCCAAATCATTTTTTATACATGCTTTAATTTTCGTTTTCGCGCATGCACCATTCAAATATCTTCTCATCTTATACAGCTACTTCAAATAAATATTTTAGCATATGATGTGGCCAAGAAATAATAAGGTACACTGAGATCGAGAATGATTGTTCTGATCCTAGACTACTTTCCGCGATGCACAAATCAATATTTTCACGCAATCATTGTAATGGAATTAGTAATACAGCGTTTCCTCAAATTTTGCTGCCAAAATTGACATGTATTCTACGTAGCCGTGCGTTTCGTGTTTAAAAATTTGCTTATTTAGTCATTCCGTATTATTGTTTGTTAATTTTCACATATAGTCTTTCTAAAGACTACGCCTTCATTTCGCATTGAGAACGTAACGTGTTTTTTTTTTTTGCAAAATGCTATTTACACTGGGCCAAGATAAATTTATTTTGGAGGCGTACTTTCGAAATGGTGAGCGAGGAAGTGATGGGCAGTGGAGATATTCAGCTGTACTTTGTGCTGAAGAATCTATAAATCAATTTGTCGAAGTGCAAATTGATAATGATACTCTGCTTCGACACATCAATCGGGTTGTCCATCGCCTCAGAGGAACTGGAAGTGTTTCGAAGGGAAAGTCACCAGGTCGCCCATCAGTTCTAACCGAAAATGTGGTGGAAGACGTACGTGCCATTACGGCAACTTGCACAACAAACTAGTAGAAATACACATCCTAAGCGGTGTTATAAAAAGTAATGTGAATTTTTTGTAGGTTTATCTTATGGATCTGCTCAGAAAGCTGTAAAACGAAAGCTTTATTATCATTCATATAAAATTTCTATCGTGCAGCAATTACTGCCACTAGATTTCGAAAAACATATGGAATATTGCCATTGGTTTAACGCAAATCTAAGGAATGACGATGTTTTAAATCTTATTTTTTTTTCTGACGAAGCCTGATTTAATTTAACAGGTGATGGGGATTCTCAAAATATTAGGATTTGGTCCGCAGAAAACCGTAATGTTGTTTGGGAAACGGAATTGCGTCCTGTAAAAATAGGGATATGGGTTGCAATGTCTGGGAGAGGTATGATATAGAATCGATATTCTTTGAGGATACAACAACAGAAGCCAGATATATTGCATTGCATGAATTTGTGGAACAATTATTTGATGATGAATATAAGAGAGACAAGAGAGTATTTGCAGGAATTTTTTGATAACACAGTTATTGGCTTTGAACGTTGATCACGCGATCTTACACCGCTTGATTTTTTTTTATTTGCTCATTTAAAAAATAAAATTTACCGAAACCGCGGATCAATTGAAAGACGCAATAAGAAATGAAATAGAGAATATTACAAATGAGCAATTAATAAACGTTTCTGAAAACATAAAGAAGAGGGTAGATGCTTGTATAAATAATGGTGGTTCTCACTTTGAATACAGCATGTAAGCAGAGCAGGTATGTTAAAGAAATATGTGCCCGATTTTTTAATTTATATTATATTTTTGTTGTATGGCTATGGAAGCATCCATCCATTATTGTCCATTCAGTACCTCGTATAAGTTATGAATAATAATAATAATAATAATAATAATAATAATAAACTTTATTTCATAGACTAACGTTTGAAATAGGTCAAAAGGAAAAAGTGGGAACGGGAATAAAAAATACAAATAAACAATGTAGTACATAAGATTACAAAAGAAAATCGAAATAAATATACAAAAGAACTAAAGTAAAAATTGAAATGGCAGAAATTAAAATAAATATAGTTCAAAAACAGTAATCCAAGTACTCATTAATTGAATAAAAACAGTTAACAACCAAGTTTTTAAGGTTTTCTTAAATTTATTTGTATTATATTCCTTCCAACTATCAGGAAGGTGGTTATAAATTTTTATTCCAAGGATATCAATACAATCAGCTGTTAATTTTAAATTGTGCTTCATTAAGTACAGTTTGGGGATCTCTTATACTGTAAGAATGCTGTGGATTATTAGCAACTAAAGTTTTATGTTTATGTTTATGAATGTAAATAGTGGCTTCTAAAATATACAATTCAAATAAAGTTAATATCTTCAATGAGATGAAGTGATTTCTACAGGATGTTAATTGATTAATGCCGGCAATACATCTTATTGCTGCTTTCGGTTTAATGAAAACTTCATTGGCTGACGAGCTGGAGCCCCAAAGAAGAATTCCATATAGCAGTTGTGACTGGAATTCAGCGAAATATATAATCTTAAGGGAATTAGAACTTACTGATTGTTTAAGTTGCCTTAGCTTTAATATTAAGGTATTTAATTTAGAAACTAAAGACTCGCAATGGTCCTTCCACTTTAGTGAGGAAGCCAAAGTAATACCCAACAACTTAGCAGAATGAGATTGCGCAATAGTATTATTAGAGACCTGTAAACTGGAATGAGAACCGATTTTCTTCTGGATGGTATGAAACAAAATGTATTTTGTTTTGTTAAAATTTAAGGACAAACCATTCGCACAGCACCAGTTATACATTCGATTCAACATCTTGCTCGTTACAAGCACTGAAAATGGTTGCATCATCAGCATAACACACCATATTGTAATCTACGAGAAAATCAACAATATCGTTAATAAATAATGAGAATAATGTCGGGCCTAGAACGGAACCCTTCACTACGCCAATATTGCTCGGTAAAAGACAAGATCGAATTTTGTATTTTGTATTTGAATTTATAACTTCGATTTCAACACGCTGGATGTCTGATATAAGTTAAGATATGACATAAATGTGTATTTTTACAATATATATATATATATTGTTTAAACTTTCTATACCTTTAATTAAACGTGGTTGTATTTGTCATCAGAAATATACTGCTTTGAAAAATGTTTATTACGTTATTTTTGCGCGGGAGTTAGTTGAATGATTCATACCTTAGATGCAATTTTAGTGCACTACACTTGTTGTCAGGGTTGACATTAGTGTATATTAAGTTGCATACACACAATTAGACAAAAACCGCACGATTACCGCACGTTACTGTATTTTATTAAATAACTTCATTCGCTACAGTGGATGAAATATTGTTATAATCTACGTGGAAAGTGGAGTAGAATCAGGACAGTCTTATTCGATCTCACGGTATCTACATGATGTTCTAGTTAGAATCAATATACTTTCTTAACAGTACAAATTTTGGGACCGATATCTAATTGCAACTATAATCTCACTAAAATTAGGAATTGTTAAACAAATTTTGCTATATTGCGTAATACATATTACGTCATATCCGTTTTGGGCGCTGGAGTCGTCGGATGAGTCCATTATGCCAGCTATAGGGGTGTTTGAATACAGCGGCGTCGTCAGTCGACAATTTCGCATCTGTCAAAATTCAAATTAGTGTCTGTCTCTGAATTTGTGGGAGTTGATCGCTTTTTTACCGTGTGTTATTTATTATTATCTAGTGTTACCTACTTCATATAAATAAGTGTCTTTTTCAAGACATCTCATACTTCGTTTATAGATAGTGGTAAGTTGACTGCATTGCATAAGATTTTTTTATAGAAATCTCTTTTATAATCAGTTATAAGCTTATGATGGCTGAAACAGTCGCATCAACACCAAAGAAAGTTGGCGTGAAAGGCAAAATAATTCATAGCCAGGGAAGGGAAATCATTGCGCATGTATTAAAATTTATGAAGGAAGAAGCTGCAAATAATGCTCCAATAATACCTTTGTCGCACTATAAAGAGAGGTTACTTGCAGCAACGGGAATATCTGACATTACATACAGAAGTATTGTCAAGGAAGCCGAGGATGTAGATGCAGGAAGAGCTACCTCTTTTAGTAGCCCTGGCAGAAAACGAACACGCCCCAGTCCAAAAGTACCTTCGTATTGAAGATAAACAAACAATTCGTACTATTGTACATAATTTTTATATACATGAAAAAAGACGACCTACCATAAGAGGTACAAAAATATAATTTCCTTTCTGTTATGTTTATACAACAGCATTATTATTTATTATAGGAATTTATAAAAAATTCAAGAAAATGGTATATCTTCGAAGGAGGTTTGACCACTCTCTCAAATGTTTTAAAAAAGATGGGATTTAAGTATGTACTCATACAGAAAATTAATGTATGACAGTAAAATTATATATTTATTCACTTGGAGGTGGCAAAGAACTTCTGATAAACGGAAATTATTGATGGAAAGCTACGATATACGAGCTAAACGCATAAAATATCTACGCCAACTACAAGGTTACCTCCATGAAAATAGACCAATAGTATTTACGGATGAGTCATACATTCATAGTTCCCATACACAGCCGAAGGAATGGTCAGATGGTACATTTCGAAGGGCAGCCGCTTAATCATGGTGCATGCATGCTGGTGGTAAAATGGGCTTCATAGATAACGGATTACTTATGTTTCGATCAGGTATTTAGTAATGTATTGTATGTAGAAGTTATTATATTAATGGATGAAAACTTCGTTATTCATCTAATATTATGGTACTCCTTGAATGTATTATAGTTTATTATGTAATCATTAATATTTTTGTTCTCAAATGCTCTGAAAAGCAAGAATTATGATATTTCTAAGATGAAAGCACCATTAAATTCTTTGTTTTTTTTTTCTTAAAGGTACAAAATCAGGTGACTATCACGATGATATGAATGCGACAAATTTTTTAACATGGGTGACAAAACAATTGGTGCCTAATCTTCCACCTAGAAGTGTTTTGATAGTGGACAATGCGTCTTATCATAATGTAAAACTTCATTATGACCCAACTTCTGGAACAAAAAAGGCTGAAATGATCGAGTGGTTGACGGCAAGGAATATATTCTTGATTCTAGCTTTACAAACCAGAGCTTTATGAACTAATAAGAAAAATAAAATGAAACGCCACAATTTAAATTAGATAAGTTACTAGCATCTCATGGGCATAGTGTTCTAAGGCTGCCACCGTACCATCCCGAATTAAACCCTATTGAGAAAATATGGGCTATTGTAAAAACTGGGTCGCTGCAAGAAATGTTACTTTTAAGTTAGCCGATGTGGGGCATTAGCTAGAAACAAATTTACTTCTATAACTCGTGAAGAATGGAATCTGTTTGTAACCACGTTGATAAAGTTGTAGAAGACTATTTGGAAATGGAGCACCTGTTGGATACGATAACAGATGAGGTGGTATTTGTTGTGAACACTGGCGAATCAGAAACTGATGAAGATTTTTATGATGATGACGAGTATGACGATGATGCTGAGAATACAGTGTCGTGATCTTTTAACTCTTAAAGGCACCCCTTAGTTTTATTTTTTACTGTAATATATAGTTTATTGTTCTTAATCCAGTGCTATAGTATTTTAGAAAGGACTTGTGCATTTGATTATAATATTTCACCATATAGTATCGTTCATTGTACTTTGTATTTCATATTTATTCCTGAATAAATGACGACGGTTATTTTGGTGCTTTATTTTTTTTGAACATACTAATTTATTTAAAATTAAATAATTTTAAGCACAAAATTAAATGTTTTATTTTTACCTTCTAGTGCATGTTCATGTATCTAAAACATTCTTTGTTCATTGAAAATTACGATGTATTATAATTATTATGTAATTTCTATTAACCCAAATATTTTTACGAACGGTTTCCAAAATATTGACGTACCCAATAACTAATTTAATAATAATATTAATTATTCAACATTATTATTACATATTAATTTGATTTGCTATTTTTCTGTAGTAACTTCTGTTACTGGCGTGCATTTTTCTCTCAAGCACCTCTGTCAATTCAAATCACCTCCGCCACTGATAGCTTCAGTTCGCGTATTCTACGTTGACATTATGATGACGTAATATGTATTTCTTATATTGAGACTACTCTAACAGTAAATCACAATGTTTAAAGAAACGCAAATTACATAGCGCATGTTACGACGTGTGGTTCTTTTGTCTAAACTGTACCGACGCCAGTGCAAAGTAAACATGTAACTAAAAACATCAGCCATAAACAGAAACAAAGATGCAAATATGCACACAGTGAGTCACGCTGTTTAGGGGTGTGGGGATAATCAAGAAAGGGTTCCCTGTACAAATATAGTCGGCGGTGGTAGGAAAACTCACGACAGCGCGACTGAAACGCTACAGTTTTAACCGAGGCATCAAATTTACTCGAACGGAATCCGTTTTGCGTTTACGCGCTGGCAGAAAACATGATCGGGGGATATAGGATTCTAGAATCCCATGCTTGTTTTTTTTTTTTTTCTAATTCAGCGTTGTCGGACGTCGACGGTCAGAACCCATCTACTGTAGCGCCGGTGGCGACCTCTTGGAACGGTTTTTAGAATAGTAAATGTAATTAGTATCCGGGATTTGCGGCTCTAGTTCGGCGGTCGGTTGAAGTGTCGTGTATACGGCCGGTCTGGCCGTTCTCCGCGTGTTTACCAGAGAGCTATTGATCGGAACCATGTAAATAAGTACCGGGAAAAGTGATACGCGCATACGATTCGGAGATCTAGCTGTGTCATCGCTAGCGATAAAATAGTGAACGAAAGAACACAACTCCCTTCCTACTATAGAGTGAACGTAACATTGTGTATCCGTCCTCCCCCTGTGCCGAAACCGTACGGATGGTACGCTAACCCGCCCGCACTCCGTCGCCTTTCGTTCAGCGCCCCTCTCAAAACATACAGACGCGTATATAGATATACGGGGAGTCTCTCTCTGTGCCGAATCAATCTTGACCAACAGCCGATTTCCCACGCGATCGTAACAGTAGTTTTGCGAAGAGATAGGAAACGGGCACTTCTTTCTTGTTTGTAGTAATTTTTGGTATCGGGGATTGTTCATTTAATCGCTACGACCGACGCACTGAGGAGAAAAGCTATAAAAGTAAATAAGTTCAGGAAAATTAGAAACCTAATGGTGGGATTCTAAGCGAAAATATGTAAATTTATAAATCTACATCTTATACAAATAATCCATAAGACGAGTGATTACAGATAACCCAGTAAACCAAATTCAAATTTCCAGCAATTATATTTAGTAACTTCAAGTACAATATAAATATACCATGTGATTCAAAATGATTGTCGTAAGAAAAAAACTGCTTTCCGGAAAAATTTATCTCAAGTCATAAGTGATGATTGGTCTCACTCTATTCATACAAACAGTATTTTTGGGTTTCATCTTCAGCATTATTCTACAAAGCTTCGGAATCCGTTTTGCCCGTGTTCAAGCTAGTACCCATTCATACTATGAGATTCAAAATGATTGTCGTAAGAAAAAAACTGTTTTCCGGAAAAATTTATCAATACTTAATACCAATTTAATGAGCGAAGTTAGCTACATACAAATTTCATACATTAAATGAATTTTCTTGACATTTAGCGACATTGGCGTGCGCGTTGTAGTATCTTTCGATTATTTATCTTATAATTTTTTTCAAATTTATATTTACATCTAATATCACTAACAATAGTATTTCTGAATACTGTAAGAAAATAAGGGAATTTAATTGTGGTAATAGTTCAACAAACAGGTAAAAAATCAATATTAACATTAAGTGAAATAGTTTATTACATTTTATAATTTTATAGGCTTATCATACACTTCAGCGCAATGAGCTGTCAAAAGAAAGTTACATTTCATCCCTATAAAGTTTCTACAGTACGAGGAATTATTACCATTGATCACGATAGGCGATTGGAATATTGTCATTGGTTTAATAACAATTTAAGGGACGATGACTTGCTAAATAAATCATTTTTCTCGGATGAAGCCTGGTTTTATCTAACAGACTATATCAATTTACAAAACTATTGCATCTGGTCTGCAGAAAATCCACATGAATTTCGAGAAACGCAATTGCATCCCATAAGAGTTGGGGTTTGGTTAGCTATGTCCGGGCAACGAATAATAGGGCCAATTTTCTTCGAGGAAACTGTAACAGCCCAACGTTACCAACAGATGTTGGAATTGTTTATTGCAGAGTTACAAGAAAATGAGCTTGAAGCAGGTTATTTTCAGCACGATAATGCTCCAGCACATACTGCTCGGACAAGCCTGCCAATATCTTCAACAACGTATTCAAACCATAGAAGAACTGAGAGATGCAGTTTTGTCACTTAATAATTATACTAATTGTATGTTATAATTTAAAGTAATAAATAAATTTAGTTAAACACCAGTTAGTACTGAATTGTAAAATCATAATTTAGTAAAGTTAAATTAATTACATTTCATTTTTACAAGCAGAAACACCAATCCATAGTCGTTTGTATAATGCGATTTCAAATGTAGGTTACGTTTTCCTTATTTATGACAGATCCGTTTACTTTCTTATGTTCCAACACTGACTTAGTTTGAACCTTCATTACAAACACGCGGTATATACCTACACCCTGTTACTATCTATAGGAGCGGAATTGATAATCATTTTGAATCTCTGTGTATATACGGACAAAGAATAGTTCCGCTGGCGTACTATAGATATCCCAGCTAGGCTGATTTTAGAAAAGTGTACGACCAAACAAATATTAAACGTGATCTGACGTGATTAAACGTAAGTGGAATTTTCCATTGCACAAACGCGTAAAAATATAAGATAACCGAAGAGTCGGTGCGAGACGAATGAAAGTGGTTTAACTGCGCGCGCAGCGAAGTGGTAGAGCGTTCCTTCAATGAATTGTTATTTCGCAAAATTATTATGAAATGAATATTAAAGGAGTCAAAACAAGTAACAGTTTAGTAAATAAAACAAAAACCAAAACACACATATTGCCTCAATGGATTAATATTCGTTTTATAATGAAATTAAAACATTTTTTGTGTTAAAGCGAAGCTATACACACGGAATATTTGCTTTTATTTATTTCGTCAAGTGCCTATTAACTTTTTCATAGCACATATTATATCTTATTTACCACTGTTGATTTATTTGCGGTGATAAAATATTTTTGCTTTTAGTGGACTAGTGTAAAATAATCTTTGTTTCTTGATATATAAATTTATGTTTTTTTTTTTGATAATTATTGTCAATATATCTGCAGTTAACAGCGAAAGAATATATCTTGCTAAAAACTGAAATAAAATATCAGAAAACATTAAAAAAGTGTATCTATAAAATCTATAAATTTTCCTTTTTTTTTAAATTCACTCTCAGAAATACCATGATGTTTGAAAAACATAAGCTCATATTTGTTTCCAAAATTATTTTTTACTGTTTTCATAGGATAGTCGATGGCGTATCGAACAAGAAATTTTTTTATCATTTTGCTTAAATGTAACTTAAAACATTTACAGTACAAGTTTTCAATCGCCAGCAGTAAATAAAATTCAAATCTCCCGCAATTATATTTCGTAACTTCAACTTAAAGGTATTCAAATACCCATTAATGTAATACAAAATCGTAGGTAACTTCATGCTTTTATGTTGAAGTTCCTGAAAATATCTGCGCAAAATTTGAATTTGGTTTACTGGGAGGAGTATTTACAAAAAAAAAAAAAATATGCAACATTATTATTATCTGATTGCACTTTTAAGGTATTTTCCTCAATTTTGTTTTTATCAAAGTGTACAAGTACGCTAGCATCAGACATAAGGTTTTGTCGCTCTTGAACTTTTTCTGTTTCGTTGTTTGTAGAATCAATATAGAAAATATAATTGTGGGCATTATATTATTGTACATATCTTATAATGGTATATATATACTATAACTATATATATATGTATATAAATAAATGTAAAATATATATGTAAAAAAAAGGAGAGAATTTAGCAGAATTCAAATTTCCCGCATTTATTTCTAGGAAAGATTTTATTTTTTTTCGTTAGCTGCTTTTAGGAAATCTCAGATTGCTTTTGGAAATGGACATAATACCAGAAATTTATAGGTATTCAACCAAGTCCAAATGCAGACTTTTATAATAAATCATAAAATGGAATTTTTATAAATCATCAATAAAAATCATCGATTATAGCGTACCTCTGTTTAGTACGTTAATTAAATAGCGATAAAGTATAATAGATGCATTCATAAAGAACAGCTCTCTACAAACATACATTCATCCCGTAAAATAACTTGGATAAATATAAACGGCAAAACTAACACCTAGCATCCGCTTCTCAGACCATCTACGATTTGACGATTTGATAACTTTCATTTGTTTTTTAGTTTTAATATTATTTTTTTTTCTCCATTAGCATTGAATGTTCATATTTTTTAAAGGTAATGTGTTGTTTTCTCCATTTTTTTTGTCTATATAATCGTTGAAGTGGTATGAAAAACTGCAGAAAAAAATAGGGGTTATCGTTTTAAAAAAGAATGGGGAATGAGAAGATAGGATGATGACGTGATATCGGAAAACTATGTGATGTCGTGATTAACAGCTTTACATCATGAGCTGGCTTTTAACAAACTAAAGGCGACGTGTTCAAGTGTTTTTCACGCGATTATGAATTTTGTTCCGAACTTTATCATAACACTGCATATACTCTGTGACATAGAAATATTTTAGAATATTTGGATTTATTTGGATTTTAGCAAGGCCTTCGATACTATTGATACGGAGTGCGCGAAGTATCCCTAAATCTGATACAATCGTATCTCTCTGGCATTAGAAGACATTGCGTGTGTATATCGGCATGTCAGCGTGATATTAAATCATATATTTTTTCTTATAGTTCTTCACTTTTACAAGTAGTACTGCAAGGTTTAATTTTAGGCCCTTTATTGTTCGTTATTTATGTGAACGACCTGAAAGATTTCGTGAAAATAAATGGCTTGTACCAATATGCGGACGACACTACTCTCATAGTTCAACGAAATAGCCTTGAAGAAGTTTCGCGTTCGGTGGATGCGATATTGAAGGTGATGACCGATTGGAGTGCGCTCAATAATTTAAAATTAAACATCGCAAAATCTAATGTTTTACCTTTTAATATAAGCGGCGAGCTGACCTGTGTACAGAAGGGCCAAATTCAGAAGTCAGATCATGTACATAAGGTTTCTGGTTACGGTTTGGATATTGGCTTGAACTGGGATTCTCAGACTGATCATCTATCAAGAGAACTGTATCGATGCTACTATGCTATTTATAAGCTCCGAGATAGTGTTGATATCGATGTCCTAAAAACGTTTTACTTCAGTCATATTCAGTCGCGGCTGGCATATAGCATAATATTTTGGGGGTCTTCGACAGGTTTTCAGAGGATCTTTGTTATTCAAAAGAGGATTATAAGGTGCATACTTCGGGTATCCGCAGATCGTCGTGTAGACCGCTTTTTAAGTCCTTAATATTTACTCTTCCCTGTCTTTACATTTTTAAATTAATTTCTTTTTATTTAATAATAGAAACCTCTATATACGAAACCGAGATGTCTCTAGTGGTATGACAACCAGATATAGCGAAGATCTGGTTGTTCCAAAGCACAGACTTGAATTATATGAAGAAGGTGCTTATTATAAGCCTCTAACTGCTTACAATGCATTACCGCATGAAATAAGAGAGTTCATGGAAATAAAAAGGCTCTCGATTTAACTTCAAATATTTTGATGCACAATACATTTATAGTTTCAACGATTATATACGTGGTTAATGATTATTTTTTGTGTCTCCATCTTATTCGTCGCTATTGTGGAGTGATTTGGAATTTTAGATTTTTTTTTATGCATATTGAATTGTATACAACTGCTTTTGACAATTGCTGATGTCTGCCTTTATGTGATTTATAGCAAATAAGCTATTATTGTTATTATTAAATGTGTGAAGGCAGACATTTTTTTGACCAAAGTTGTCAGAAATGTTTATTTACTAAAACGAAGTAATTGGTTAAAATTTTAGAATAATATCTATGTATAAACAAATTGAGTCTAGTCTGTAAATGTTGCCGAAAGTGTACTTTTCGTATTTGTATCTTAATTTGGAATTGATGAGAATGGGAGAGAAGCAGCATTCGGGTCTTTTTTTCTTTCGTCTATCCGGTCGGTATTCGTTCGTGTTTTGGGTGAGCTTATTAATTACTTAGAAGTGTAAGACGTGCAGTCTGGTAGCGCTCCTGCGAAACACGGGAATCGGCTTCGTTGAATATAGATATCCAATCCCTGCAGCCACGTCTTGCATTTTCAAGTTTGTTAAGTTCGCAGATGTAGATGAATATTAATAGTTCACCTTAATTATCAGGTCTAATGTCTGACTGCTCTGTCGCCCGTTTTCGACTTTACAGGTTTACCGGTACCTCCCTCTCACTCCCGCCTCTCTCTTTCTGGCACATCGCCGCCGTTCTCCTCTTGGCAAATTAGCCGATTCCGTTTTGTTTCAACCCCACTTTCCGCAACACAAGGAAAACAATACGAATTATTTCGATATTCCTGAAGGTGTATTAAATCGAATTCCAGGGTTGCGGCATTAATTTTCCTCGTAATAACTCGAATCTTATCAGTCACCCGAAATTTTACAAATCATTAATTACGCAACACGCCAAACTATGCGTACAGTGAACCAAAAATTGATCTTGAAACGATGAAATAAATCATTGCTCACATGAAATAATCCATTAAAATTGATCCAAAGAACGAGTTTGATGGACTCGTTCTTCGACGAAAGAGATTTCATTAAATGAAGACGGAATTGTTTGGGAGAGTGTTTCCCTGATTATTTTTATTCTTATATCTATCGAAACACGCCGCGTAGTCAGCGAAACTACATTGTACTTGATTATCTTATGTTTTGGAATTGACAGCGCCTTGATCAATTGTTGAAATTTGGTGATTATTAAGATCACTGCACCGAGCATACGCGATTCGCCACCCATAGTTGTAAGGCCGTATAGATCTAATTAATTCTTGATCGGCGACAATTTGTAGAATAAAAACAGATGTTATTGTAAAATACTATATATATTAACACTTAAATTACACAGGAAATGAAACATACAAAACGTTTACATAAAATTCTTGGTTTGATTTGAAGTTATTGTTATCGGTTGTTGGATCCTCTGATACTGAACTAGTTTGCTGGATATTTATATGCCTCAGATAATGTAAAAATAATGGAATCCTAGGATGTGGTAATTGTAACTGCCCTAAATTGATATTAAATTAAGATTTCTAGGATTAGAAACTAAGAACTCTGTGTACAATAAATCTTGTAAATTTAGTGGTTGGTAACCACAGGATTATACTGAAATGTATGAAGCCTTAATTAAAATGTAGAATTTAAATAATATGAAATTAAAAAACAAATGCCCCTAAGAGGTAAGGCGATTAAAGATTTGATAGCTATTAAGGTTCTAGATAACTGTAAATAAGTTCAATAAAGTGCACAAATTATATAGGTAGATTAGAGATTTGTTGAATTTTCCATTGTTACTTACAAGGGAACCTCGCGAACTGTAAATCGCAGATTTTGATGAAACTTTATCAGTTTGTAGACTCCATGGAGTGTTACTCAAGGACGCTTTCCGTTGTTGCGGAACTTCAACTTTAGGGGATGCAATTCACCCTTGTAATTTGGCCTAAATTTGTTTTTTTCTGAATAACTTTTAAACGGTAAGAGATAGAAAAAAAGTTTCAATGGTGGACTTGTATCGCTTAGTCAGCTCTTTCGATTGGTTAAGATATTTATATACAGAGTGTTCCAATAAACGTGGAATGACGTATGTTGTGCTTATTTTATCGAATTTCAGAAATTCGTTATAATGGCCTTTTTTTGTGATCAAATAGTCTATAGAAAGGTAATTTAAAAAGTTATACAGGGTGTCCACAAAAATATAAATTTTAGCGTATTTGCATATTCTAAAGAGATACTCTGTATACTGTTATATGGCTGCATTGTATGTCGAAAATCAGTGTAAACTTATACAAGGCTCTAAATGGTTATATGTGCTAGTTTTCGTGTTATACGCGTTTGGATGTATGTAAGACTATATTATCCCCGACAGCAGACAAAAGAAAATATACCTACTTCGACAGACTGTTCCTGATACTTTTAATATTACGCTGTATATACAAAATAACGACAGATTACGACTTTTCATATTAGTGTAGTATTCGTGGGTAGGTACGCAAATAAAATTATATAATATTGATTTATTAGATTATTGATATTTGTTGAGTTCATATGTTTTTAAAAGAAAACTTAGAATGTACAATCGACGTAGAATTTAATTATAATTATATATATGTTTCTATTATTACCTATTTTATTTTGTGTAAGACACAAACAGCCTGCTCTATTTTAATAAAATAAAAGTCAGTAGTGAAAATATGTATATACATTCTTCCAATTCGTGTATTACTCTTCATCATGATAGCAAAAATCCCAAAACAGTGTTGAAAACATAAGTGTTACTTTCCTAAATTTGCTTTTTACAGAACTTAACGATCGTCGCTTTGATTTCGAATCAGTCCAAAACTCAACAGCTCTCCTTTTGTAATCTGGAGTAATATTATCATCTTCCAAAATACATGTCTCCTCATACTCTTCTTCAGCATCTTCTAAATCGTAGGACATGAAGGCTCGCCTTCAACTGCTATTTTCAATAACTCGAAGACGATTCATATCTTCAAATTCTAATGCCTCTATTGTTTCTACTACGAACGTTGTATCGCAAACACTTGTATCGATTAGAGTTCTCACCGCATCATGCAATTCTATTTCACTAGAATTATTTGTGTTATTTAGTTTTCATTATAATTATATGAAGTATTAGCTCATGAATATTTGCTGAATTGATGAACCATGTTAGCCACTGTCATTGCAAAACTATATGAACTGAATTTAAATAAAAAATTGAGTTCTTATGTACATTGCATGTATATGTGTACCAAGTTATTCTGGTCAATTGTCTCGAATAAAATAAAAATTCTGCAAGTGAGACGTTCGCTACTCACATCTCTCCAAAAAGTAGAAGCAAGCAATTAGTGTAACTATTGTTTTCATCTGCCTGCTGTCGGGGATAATATAATCTTACATACATCCAAACGCGTATAACTCGAAAACTATCACATATAACCATTTAGCGCCTAGTATAAGTTTACACTGATTTCGCCATAACAATGCATCCACATAACATACACAGAGTATCTCCTTAGAATAAGAAATACGCTAAAATTTATATTTCTGTGGACAGCTGTATAACTTTTTAAAATTACCTTTCTATAGACTGTTTGATCATAGAAAAGGCCATTATAACCGATTTCTAAATTCGATAAAATAAGCACAACATACGTCATTTCACGGTTATTGGAACACCCTGTATATAAATATCTATACCAATCGAAAGGGCTTACTAAACGGTATAAGTCCGCCATTGAAACTTTTTTTCTATCTCTTACCGTTTAAAAGTTATTCAGAAAAAACCAAATTTGGGCCAAATTATAAGGGTGAATTACACCCCCTAAAGTTGGAGTTCCGCAGCAACGGAAAGCGTCCTTGAGTAACACTCCATGGGTCTACAAACTGACAAAGTTTCATCAAAATCTGCGATTTACAGTTCGCGAGGTTCCCTTGTTAAGTCTAAATAGTTTTAATTACTTATTGTAATAATTAACTGTTCGGGTGATGTATGAATTTGCACAAACACTATATGTATAAACCTTTTTAGGTTTCTGTCCAAGTCTTGAATCAATTCATCCTGTTGAAATGTAAATACGTTTCCGGAAAACGTTATTTATACCAAAAAAGAATTCTCAATTCCTGTTGTCCAAATTTTTCCAGAGAGAAGTGCACATTGATTTGTTATAATAATCAAAAACTAATTTATTTCACTAATGAATCTTGCCATAACAATGACACATTTCGTCCTGTCGATGAAAATTCACTCAATGATTGTAGATTATTGATATCACGTGCCGTATTTTTCCCAGTGTAACAATCGATTTTACTGATTCAACCGGCTTTGTTTCCTCATTATATCTCCGTGATGCATTTTTATCCTCGGCGCGAGTGGAATTCATTTATCTAGATTTTGACTGCATATTCGCCAGGGGGATATCCGCAGAAAAGGTATCCACGTATCCAAAGATATAGGACATCAGCGCAGTGTCAACAAATAACGCCTCCCCATACGTTCTTGTAATGTTGTCGCATTTGTACACGCGGGTGTAGGGATTTACTTGTAAAGCACGTCTAGTTCCAATAGCCCTGGCCGTCTAATATCTCCCCGGGGTCCTTTTATGACGTCACCGGAGACATCTTTGCCCTTTTACTTTATTTTCTGTTATCAAGTGCTGCGGATCTGCATGATATTGATATTCTGCCGTGGCGAAAGGTACATATATACATACATAAACCCGTGTGTATGTGTTGCCTTTCCATCAGAGGGCATCTCCCTTTTCTCCAATAAACGTTACGGTTCTAAACGGTTGCTTTTTCGGAGCGCGTAAGGATATTACTATAACGATTCAGGAAACTAGGAGATAAATAACCGTACCACCAGAATATAAACGCTTTCCAATATCGGCCTTGTTCTCTATAGCCAGTGCCGGAGGAAGGAAACAACAGTTACTAATAAATAACTAATCCTCCGAATGTAAGGGGGTTTAGAACTCTTAACGATTTCTGCCCGTTTCCTGTTATATCTAATAGCTTTTACTGCTTTGGACTTGGCCTCGTGATCGTGAATAGCTGGACGAGTATAGCGATTTGAACGTGTGTTCTGCTATAAATAAGTAAATTTAAATTGTTGCTAACGAATGCAAACAAAAAGAAAGTGTTAAAGATTCAAAATTACATACATTAAATTTCTTTCATTAACACAGTACTATGAGATTCAAAATGATTGTCGTAAGAAAAAAACTGTTTTCCGGAAAAATTTATCTATACTTTTTACCAATTTAATGAGCGAAGTTTGCTACATACAAATTTCATACATTAAATGAATTTTCTTGACATTTAGCGACATTGACGTTCGTGTTGTAGTATCTTTCGATTATTTATTTAATAATTTTTTTCAAACCATTTATATTTACATCTAATATCACCAACAATAGTATTCCTGGATACTGTAAGAAAATAAGGGAATTTATCTGTGGTAATTAGCTCAACAAACAGGTAAAAAATCAAATATTAACATTAAGTGAAAATAGTTTATTACATTTTATAATTTATAGGCTTATATAACACTTCAGCGCAATGAGCTTCAAAAGAAAGTTACATTTTCATCCCTATAAGTTTCTACGGTACAGGAATTATAACCATTAGATCACGAATAGCGATTGAATATTGTCATTGGGTTAATTAACAATTTAAGGGACGATGACTTGCTAAAACAAATCATTTTTCTCGGATGAAGCCTGTTTTATTCTAACGGCTATATCAGTTCAAAAAACTATCGTATCTGTCTGCAGAAAATCCACATGAATTTCGAGAAACGCAATTGCATCCCAATAGAGTTGGGAGTTTGGTTAGCTATGTCCAGGCAACGAATAATAGGGCCAATTTTCTTCGAGGAAAGTGTAACAGCCAACGTTACCAACAGATGTTGGATTGTTTATTGCAGAGTTTACAAGAAAATGAGCTTGAAGCAGGTTATTTTCAGCACGATAATGCTCCAGCACATACTGCTCGATAAACTGCCACATATCTTCAACAGTTTTTTGCTGACAGGTCGTTAGAGCTCAAAAATGGCCATCAAGATCGCCTGATCTAACCAATTAATTACTTCCTATTTGGCTATCTAAAAAATACGATCTATAGAAACCGCATGCATACCATAGAAGAACTGAGAGATGCAGTTTTGTCACTTAATATACTAATGGTATGTTATAATTTAAAGTAATAAATAATTTTAGTTAAACACCAGTTAGTACTGAATTATAAAATCATAATTTAGTAAAGTTAAATTATTTACATTTCAATTTTTACAAGCAGAAACACCAGTCCATAGTCGTTCATAATAATGCGAGATCCACAATATAGGTAGTTTCCCCTTATTTATGCAATGTGCGACTCATGTACTTAAGTACAATAAAACATCAATAGAATACATTCCCAAACCAGTCTGGATTGTATCTTAGGGTTCACTAGTGCCCTCAGTGCATCATCTGGATATCTGTCCCGCTTATTTTCATAAGCTCTGACTGATTTCAGTTGCACAATGCAATATTCCGTATGCTTCTGTTGAAAAACCGTCCGCATATAATAAATACTATTTGAATTTTTTGAAGCAGTGATTATATCATTCATATATGTAATATAAAGCAGAGGGGACTGAGAATACTACCTTGTGGTATTCCTCAATTTATTGTCACCAACTAGTTCTAGCAAATCTTTACAGCATAATGTCGATCTCGTGAATAGTTACGAATTCGTACTTTTTATCTTAGGAATCCATTTTTCCTGGTTATTTTCCGAATTTTGGAAATGATTCATTAATTAAACCCAACAATATATGTCCAATAATCCGAAACGCATCATGATTTTTTTTTGCATCAATTCCATCAGTTGTTAGCTTACGCTTCAATAAACCTACAATTCTCTGCAAGTACCCTAAAGTAGAGATTAAAAGTTGTAGAGTACGTTTATGACTTCGTCTTCAATTACCTCAATATTGTCATGTGTTATGCAGTTACTTTCGGTAAAGTACGTTTAAAATTTTTCGCCGAGCGAAACTCGATATCAAAAAGAGGAAAAACCAGAACAGCATGCATCGAATAGACCACTACATATACCTCGGACGAGAAGGAAAAGAAAAAAAAAACAATCACATCGTGTCTATACTTCACGAGCTATTTGTCGGCATACACTGATGATACTACTACATATACCGGAATCTCTAGACTTCTGCTGCAATAGCGTTTCTTAACATAAAAGTTTCCAACTTATATTGCCAGGGATAAAGATGAGATCCCTACGGATTTTATGGCCAGTTACAGTTGTGTGTTACTGTAATGATCGCATTTGATCGATTCAAAAGTAACAAAGCAAGAGTTCCTATCCCCCTTAGTTGCTTAGTTGTTTAGTTCTTGCGCGCCATCCTAGGGGATCATTTTATTTACAGCATCGTTAGGAGTAGGGACGTAATCTATGGGCGATTCAGAATTAGACAAGTGTCGTTTAATTTAGGCAGATTAATCAGAAAAGAAAGAATTGATTTGTGATATTTCTTGTAAAAGTAGCAATAAACCTCCTTTAGAAAAATAAAAGAATGTATTTTCTTTCCTTTAAATCATGAAGTTAATGCCTCTAAAAGCTCTTCTTTAAATCTTCAAATGTTTGATTCACGAATTTCTATCGAAAGATACATATGGAATAATTAGCCGAAACTTCTGCTGCCACTACAGCAGAAACAGGACGATAATTCGCTCACACTATCACTGTCATCCCTCTTATGAATCGGATGAACAACCGATACCTTCAGAGCAACAGAAAAGATGCCGTCCTAAAAAAGGAATTGACCAATTGAGTTAGAGGCTGAACTAAATATGGTAAAAGCTTTTTCAGAATGTTACATGGCACGTCATCAAAACCTGAACTATTTTTACTTTTTAATCTACCAAATATACCTAACATCTCACCAATATTTTGAGGTTCACTAACAAAGAATTCATTAAATAAATTGGCTACCTTCAGGGGGTCATCGACAACATGATCACTCACCAAGAGTAAAATATTTTTATTTTTCTTTTCACGCTTAAAATTCGATATAATGGACCATGCTTCTCGACTTCGATTGCTAGATTTAAGAATCCTATTAGAGAAATATAACGATTTTGCAGATCTTAGTAGGGCATTGTGCTTACGTTTCGTTTCAAGGTAAATTAAGGTCTCTTAGTTAGGGATATTTGAGCTGTAAGTAGTAAGGATCACGAATATTATGACTACACACAAAAAAATAATTACTCAATTCGAATATAAATGCATCACATTGAATGTAACTTAACTTCCTATATAAGCAAGAAGATGATGTATTTAAATTGGGAATATAATTTGTGCAGTTTTCCAAACCCGTGAATTTGTTAGAAGAAACAATTTTTTAGTTCAAATTAATCAATATACTAAAATCATTATTTTCACCACAAAAATAATTATTTTAGATTTGAGTAAATAGATTTTCATGAAACTATCATATTTATGCCTTAGTAATTTATGTACATTTGATAGAAGTATATAAAAGTATCATTTGAAGATTTGCCATTATTTGCTTCCAAAATATAAGTATATTGAACTGATAATATTTACCTGCTTAATCTAAGCATTTCTACTATTCAAGGGTAAAAATTACCTACTATTTTGAGTCTGTTACACCAAAAAACCTCGGTAGGGGAAAATTAATAAATAAAGAAATATGTAATTAAATAAATTTACCGTCATACTTTATAGTTTTACAATGTTTGGGAGAAGGTAGCGTATCGGGGTACTCCAGGAGTGCGCACGGGATATTGATGCGTACAGGTATAGATGTTATGCGTATCCGTCGTTGCGACCGGTGTTCTTGGGATACTTCCCACTCAATGCCTGGGTCTGATATCTAGTCGGCGTTGGTTACTGATATAATTTCAATCAGCATAATAATTTACTGAAAACTAATAACTTGTAAATACCTACATATGTTTGTTAATATACCTACACACCTGCCATGTTCACATATTATTGACACAATGGCGCTGACTCTAAGTATTATTTCAACGTTTTTTAAACCAGTAATTCTTTAATATTAGATAACACGTACGTATTTACCTTCGAATATTTTAATGGTAGCATCTGTGCATCAGTCCCATTCCACCCAATCAAAAAGTGACGCCAAGTAAGGCGTATTGCTGTAGACTGGCACCCCGGGTTTCGGAAATTTAAATAGTGTATTTTATTTATTCCAAATCAGCCTTGTCAAAACAATGATAGAGTTTCCACAAGTCATTTAATTGTTTGTATCATTTTATTTGTTCAGTTGTGTATAGTAAATTTCATTTATTTGTACATTTTGCGTACTCCTGTATATAGTTTATATGCTAGTTTTCCTTTGCGTTGCGCTGTGCGTTCATCGCACGAAATTGTAAATTTGTTTATGTACGATGTTATCCTTGGAGGCCACCAGTTCTTTGAATGATGGCCGGTAGTACAGTTTTTTCATTTTTGTTTGCTACCATGTAGGTAATTTCATTTAATTTTAATCTTTGTTCGGGTATTTTGATATTAATTCATCCATCAAAGAACTCTTTATTAATTATGCTGTTTTGGTTTAATTGTGTACGCATTTTGAATATTAGATCAGTAATTATTGTAAATGTTCTAGAAGATTGCGTGTTTTTAGTTTAAAAAGTTTAAATTTTCCGTTTTCTTTTTGCTGATTTGTATTGTATGTTAATCACCACGGTTAAGGTGAAGTGAAGTTGTGCTGTTAAAATTAATTTCAATTTAAATTATATTGTCTCTCCACGTGAAAATTTAGTTTGGTTTAAATTTCGTGAACGCCGTGATATTTTTTGTGGGATTGAGATTTATCTTCTGGAACAAATCTTCCATTTTGTTTGCTAAAGGATTTGCATTGTCCTTTTTAAATTGTAGAATCTTATGCGGTTGTTTTATGCCAGAATCTTATATTCACGGTTTTTATTTATCTGTAAATTGTTTCAAATGTTTTTTTTCCTTTTTTTTTTAAATAAATTTAATGATTGTAAATATCATCTTAAATAGTTCTTTTATTTTTGAATCAGCCGTTTCAATTTTTGGGGATTTTAAAGAAAGAAAAGTTTGCAAACGCCCACTATTAATTTTAAAAAAATTTACTCTGAGATTTAAGAATCTCTGGCGCCCTTTTAAATTCATTTTTGCTGACTAGCTAATAATTTTGTTCATTTTTAATTTCTCTTTACTTATATGCTTGGACATCAGTTCACAGCAGTATGTATATGTAAAACCCCCTAAACCTCCCTAAAAAAGAGGAAACCAACGACAGAAAAGTTTTAGTACAATAAATGGTGGGGTGAAATTCGTTTCAAATTTTTCAATATTTTGGTAATTTCAATTTGATATTTCATGTTTTCAGTACAAAACATTTAATAATTTTACATAGCAATTCATTATACCAAACGTATAAGGGATTTTATTTTGAATCTACAGGCTTTCTCACTATGATTACATAGATTTATTCCTTACAATAATAACAATGTTCATTTGAAGGAAGTATACTTCAATGCATGTTCAAGAGTATATTGTGTTTTCAGAGAATTTACTCTTTTGTTCTAACCAACAAGATTTAATTCATTTAAATATATATATAAAGTTTCGATTTCTGAATAAATAAAATATTCAGATTGATAATAGATTTTTTTGTGTGTACTCATCTTCACTTCGTTTGACGTCCAATTGTATTTATATTTATTGTCAGAATGTATAACAGCTCTTGATGGAAAAAATATGTTAAAATAATTCATAAATGCATTATAAAAGTAATTAAATGCATCATCAAATGCTCTAAAAGTATCGAAATTTGGCCATTCTATATTAACAAGAATATCTATAAATGCCTGTATCGCCTCCTCCCGAAAAGAGCAGATGAAACGATAGACATTAACGGGAGATGCGTTGTTAATGTAATGCTCGACACATTGCATCCAGAAAAACCCTCCAATACCATCTTTAGTAGCTACAGAAATCAGATTGCGTGTCACTGCAAACGATATTACCGACATTATCATTAACAGCGTAAAAAATGTAGCTTGTAGTGCTTAAAAGTTCTACGCTTTTTTTCTCAGATTCTGCAAGTGTGATGTTAAAAATAGTTAACCAACTCAAAAAAAAAAAAAAACGTTTTGCAAACATGTTACACCTAACATGAGTTACGCATGGAATACATCGCATTGCTGAACTTATTCGCGAAGAATGTTAATTTATTAATTGTCATTTTAAAAGATTTTATTGAAAGCACCAACTAGGATAAAGTTATATAAAGAAATGTGCCCCGAATATACCTTTGCCGCCAGAATCTATATTCATACGATGGGGTATATAACAGCCGCATTCTTTATGCCCAACACTTTCGTATATGTTAAAACCTTTTGTATTAAAGTTAAAACGAGATGGTTTCAGTGTTATAGGAGTCCAAGCATTAATTGTAAAAGAAGATTTAGTAGAATTTATTGATAAACATATCTCAAGCGTAACAAAAACGATCAAGTTTCTAGCATACCTACACACAGCAACTATTTCTAGTAACTTCAACAATAGAATAGCGTGAATTGGACCATAATTTTGTGTTCTTTTCATTTTAGCTCTACCATGCACTCACGTAGAGTCAAGCTGGATTATTCGAAAACAGTTCTCCTGCATAGATCCCGGGTATGAGCAGAATTGTCGGGGGTCGGTAATAAAACATTGATAAAACTAAAATAAATCAAAATTTACGCAAACATCGCCGTCCGAATCGGAAGCAGAATGCGGGGAATACAATGTCAGAAGGATCGTACTCGTATTTGGCCGGGAGGTATTATTATTTTATAAGTAAGTGCCTCTTAAATTTATATCTAAGAGTGCGACGCGTAAAGCCGAACCCTGCAGCATTTGCGCTAATTTCTATGCAGAGTCCGTCTTGTTCACGGGCCCACCGAATGGGGTGGAACAAGCTATATTTCGCGAAGGAGGACCACTCCATTCCCATCCCCTCCTAGCGCCCGCGTTCCCTGACCTCCTTTTCCCCCGTGCGAGGATCAAGAAGGTGCTTCAGGCTGGATAATGGTGTTTCCAGATATGGTCCATAGCGATATATATACAGTGTGTTCACGGGAACATTCTATAATAGCTAACTTTTTTATTTTTAGAGATACAGAGTCGGTTAAATGGAGAAAGTTCGTGTACTTTTCCATCTGCATTTCGTGCTATGGCATAAAAAACAAAAGAGCGCTTGGTTGCTAAGATACGATTATAGCAGGTATTTTTTTAAATGGGACACCCGATATATTTTTGCATTGTTGAGTTTGTCTAATCATTGGCCATAACAAAGTATAAAATGACTTTTCTGTAAAATCACAATTACGAGAGTTATAAAGAAAATCACGCGCAGTTCATTTGAGGTGTTCACAAAACATTCTACGATAGTTAGCTTTTTTATTTTTAGAGATACAGAGTCGGTTAAATGGAAAAAGTTCGTCTACTTTTCCATCTGCATTTCGTGCTATGGCATAAAAAACAAAGGAGCGCTTGGTTGCTAAGATACGATTATAGCAGGTATTTTTTTAAATGGGACACCCGATATATTTTTGCATTGTTGAGTTTGTCTAATCATTGGCCATAACAAAGTATAAAATGACTTTTCTGTAAAATCACAATTACGAGAGTTATAAAGAAAATCACGCGCAGTTCATTTGAGGTGTTCACAAAACATTCTACAATAGTTAACTTTTTTATTTTTAGAGATACAGAGTCGGTTAAATGGAAAAAGTTCGTGTACTTTTCCATCTGCATTTCGTGCTATGGCATAAAAAACAAAAGAGCGCTTGGTTGCTAAGATACGACTATAACATGTATTTTTTTAAATGGGACACCCGATATATTTTTGCATTGTTGAGTTTGTCTAATCATTGGCTATAACAAAGTATAAAATGACTTTTCTGTACAATCACAATTACGAGAGTTATAAAGAAAATCACGCTCAGTTCATTTGAGGTGTTCACAAAACATTCTACAATAGTTAACTTTTTTATTTTTAGAGATACAGAGTCGGTTAAATGGAGAAAGTTCGTGTACTTTTCCATCTGCATTTCGTGCTATGGCATAAAAACAAAAGAGCGCTTGGTTGCTAAGATACGACTAAAACATGTATTTTTTTTTTTTTTAATGGGAAACAGCTTAAATGAGGGGTGGCCCGAAGGGCCATCCGGAGCACTCAAAGCCCGATACCTAACGCCCCCCAAACCCCCGAAACAACGCGATTCCTAGGCCACCTCGATACCCCTAGTCGCGTTTTATCGTAATTTTTCGCTACCCCAACCTAGACGGCAGAGGATTTTCATTGGATGAAAGCATTTCTCTAGCAACTTCTGTAAAAAGTCGTCTTCTGTGGGCAAAAATAATGATATCTGTAAAGCTGTAACTCAGTCATGCAAATGAATGATATTTTGCAAGGAAATTTTATAGAAAGTATCAATTTAAGTCTAAATGTAATATGCAAATTTAAGTATGCTTAAATACTTGCTGTGAAGTTGAATGGTCATCTTCCAGTTATAAGCCAATTTTAAGATAGAATTTTACAATGGACAATCTAAAAAAAATTGACTACTTACTGCTATTATTCACACATAAAAATGATTTCTTCAGTTAAGCTAATATATTTCTTTAAAAAGTTTGACTTCTTTCAAATATATCTGTATTTGAAATAAGAAGTTATTCTTGTATAGAAACTAATATTTTACTTGGTTGTAATCGATAATATTCCTGGTTATAAGGTTCGTTTTAAAAAAAAATATATTTTCTCCAAGAAACAAATTTTTCGATCTAAGAAATAAAAGAGGCAACGAAAGAGTGGATCAGATATTTGAATTAAGAAAATAAATTCTTTTATTAAGGATTTTAATATTTGAAGTAAATCTTATAAGTAGTTATGTTAAGGTGAAAATTCGTTATAAAAAATATGATGTCATTTTTGCGGTGGGGTGAATTTGGTTACGTGATACTCGAACGATTACCAATACTGCAGTAGTTGTGTGCATGCATCGAAGATAGAAATGTGAATTGCGGTGGTGCTAAATACGTTAAATTGTATATATAATAGTAGGAAGTCGGTAAGTAATTCAAGATTTAATATTTTTAAACTGCAAAACCGTGCTTAAGCTTTTTGATAAGGGAAGTTTTTGAAAGGTAATTATCTTTTGCTAATTAATGAAATTGCTTAACATATATTTAATTACAGATTTAAAATTTGCCTACCAATTCTTAATTCCTCTGCATTTACTGCCCCCAGCGGGGCTGCAAAATGTCGAAAGAAAGCATTTGAAACACCAGCTTTGGAAGCTATAAACAGCATTTTTATCCATGCGAAGGTATGTTTTTCTTTTGTAAATCAACATATCCTGTCTAATTTCCTAACTTCTCTGATTTAAGTAATCTTAAGCTTTCTTGGTCTACAACAAACCTTTAAAAGGTAATAATTAGAAGAGTTAGAATGTTTGCTAGCCACAATCTGTATAAATTAATAAATAAATAATTATAATTATGTTGTTTAATTGAAGTGAAAAATAAAAACAGCATGGCCCTGCATTAGAATGCTTAGTTGCACTAACAAGTAAAAATATACCAACTATTACACCACATCTTCTTATCTACTATTTATTGTGAAGTATATGTATTCATTGTAAAATAATGTCTCTCTTCAGATACCCGAAGATTTTGAAATGTTGATAAAGTAACAACAAGTGACTGCCGATATTCGGAAGAACAGCTGAAGATTAAAGTCTAATTATGGGATCCTTAAAATTCGACTGCACGTTGTGGAAAATTTGAAAATGTATAGTCTCTTTGTGAGGTGTATGATATAGTGCTGTAATACGTTTTTTCCTATAACGCCAAAATTATAAATAAAAAATAAATTTATGTTCCGAATAGTTTTTTTGTTTTATTTTTAATATAAATGATGTTATAATAGTAGTAACATTATTATTATGGTAACTAAAGAAATGTAAAAACAATCTGAAAAGAATACTTTCAAAACTAAATATATTTTGAAAGAAGATTGTGGTTTTATTTACAAAACTGCTATATTTTCTAAAATTGTTTTTTTATATGTAAAAAAGAATTACCATTAATACCAAATAGAATAATAGATGGGATATGTATCTAGTATCCAGTTTGATGTTACTGGCAGGTTTGATATACATATAAAAAATACCGTTTAGAAAACTGCAGTATTGTTGTACATAAAACTACAATCTTCTTTCAAAATAACAAATATTTAGTTGAAGTAAAAGTCTCCCAACCAAAGGTAATCTCTTAAAGTAAAAGTATATTTCTTCTTTAGAGTAAAATTCAAATTTCTTTGCAAGAAAATAAAGCTTCATTCAATGGAAAATATTCTGGTACTAATATATCTACATACCTAGGCTGAGACTGCAATGTTTCAACTAATAGTAAGTTTTATTGAATTCATTGAACGATTTTCTTGGATTAAGATATTTTTTCTTAAAAATTAAATAAAAATTGTTGTTCCAAGAATATATTTATTTGCGTATACATGAAACAATGATATTCTTAACTTAAGTAAAATTTCTTTAAAATGAACATTTCTTTTTATGCGTGTATAGTTCATAAATGTATATAAGACTATAAACAATAAAATTTTCGTAATATAAGAAAACAGTGACTAATGAAAATAGCCTAGAAATCTTTATATGTAAGTTTATATCAAGTTCTTATTTTTAAATTACAGTCTAGCTCAAGTTTTAAAAGAAATATTATTTTTATCGTGATTTAATGTATTCTATAATTAGGTGAAAAATATAATTGGACGAGTAAAAAATAAGTAAAAATACTTCCTAATTTGTTATTTTAATGTATGTAATAAAACTTGATTTGATTAATTTACTTGTGCTGGCTAAATTACCATCATATACAAAATCCACGAATGTACAAGAAGCTATTGGTGAAGAATTCAAAATTCAAATTCAATTCCGGTTGTACCAGGAAAATGTGTTTCTAGTGAAGAAATTGAACAATTTTATCGTAATCGAGAACAGGCAAAGTTCATCGAATTCAAAACCGCACAAAAGAGGACGACCATTACAAACCGAATAAATAGGTAGTGTTGTCAAAAAATCTAAGAACTGCGACAGAAATGATAGTGACAGTGGAACTTTCGGAGGGGGATTTTTTGAATAAGCGTATCTAATAATAATACCAGTAATATAGAAAATATCCCAATAAATATCCATAGATATGTCAAATAATAACATAATACAAAACCAACTTTAACTAATATTTCAGATGAAATATCTGTCGGATGTGCGTCAATAGAAATTGATGCGGCAGACAGTGAAAAAATATACCCCGAAGGCGAATATATCGTTTTAGAGGATGGAACAACACGGTAAATTGAACAAACGTATTTAGTTGGTGATTGTGTTGTCGTAAATAGAAACTACAATTTTCTTTCAAAATAACAAATATTTAGTTCAAGTAAAAGTCTTCTTTTCCCAGCCAAAGCTGATCTCTTAAATTAAACGTGTATTTCTTCTTTAGAGTAAAATTCAAATTTCTTTGCAAGAAAATAAAGCTTCATTCAATGAAAAATATTCTTGTACTAAGATATCTACATACCTAGGCTGAGACTGCAATGTTTCAACTAATAGTAAGTTTTATTTAATTCAATGAACGATTTTTTTGGATTAAGATATTAAATAAACATTATTTTTGTTCCAAGAATATATTTATTTGCGTATATATGAAACAATGATATTCTTAACTTAAGTAAACTTTCTTTAAATTGAACATTTCCTTTTATGTGTGTAACCGCAAACTATACCTCAATATGTAAGTCTGTCTTTACAGTGATCTGCGGATTTGGAGTGTAAATATCGTACGGAAATCATCATCAATTTCAAGTTCAAAAGTACAAGTAATTAACTAATCGGCCGGGCATGTTTTGATAACATCTACAAGCCGCCTGGTGGCGGTAAATATACGGGATGTAGATAGGGCTTGTTAACGGGGAAGCCCATTTTTTAACGCTTCGGGCACAGAATCTATTACGGGGTCGACCGCTGAGAACCCATCGTCCTGTTTTAGGGATACAGCAGGCAATGACATACGGGAGGAAGCGGGACCAGCGCGGAGGACCGTGTCCCGGCTTCCGTTCTGGATCCGACGAAATTACGGCCCAACTGACCGGAGAGGAGTTAATTTTCGCTCCATTAATAAACTGACGTATTTTGTTTTCGCTTAAACAGGATATTTATCCGGGTCGCGCGATATTAGTAGCGTACCATAAAAACTTTACGATCTCCTGGCGATGTAAGAACCACCTAATTTTTTTTTTCCTTGTTACAGCGGAAACATCATCGGCCATTGCGTAAGAATTAAAACATGGCCATTTTTAGCGTCCGGGTGAATGTAATAAAAATCCATTCCAATTGAAACGAACACTTCAAATAACTCTTTACCTGCTGCGATTTATATAAAATTCCGAAACCTGTCCATTGTCATATCAAGGAAGACAACATTTAATGACGGGCCTGACGATTGTAAATCATTTCTGGGGGCGCAACAGTCCCCCATCCCTAAAATTTGAATAGGGAAGATGGATCTTGTGATCACTCATTGAAAACATCTTTTAATTCTCTTTAGGTCAATGTATATCAAAATCAGTAAGCAAAAAGTCCATAAAAGTTGCGATCTGTGTAATAAAATACGATCGGAATGAAATTAAATGTTCAAAATGATGACCATTAACCTCCATACAATCTTGCTTCAAATGCTCTCCTGACATCTGGCAATATTTCTGGTTATTGTGAGTTATTGTTGGCATTCCTCAATAATTGTTTGGCGTGACTCTTATAAGGAAGCTAAACACATGGCCTACACCTCAGACCTAATATGCCCCCAGAGAAAAAAAAAATCAAGTGGTGCAAGATGCGGCGATCTGGCAGATCACTCCTTAGGCCCCCTTCGACCAATCCAACGATCGCTTAAGATGACGATCCAGCAATGTGATGTAGAGGCGCTTCATCTTGCTGAAATACTATCTGATTCGCCAACAAATCTGGATCTTGCTCCAATTTTTCTATGATCAAAGGATTGATTCTAAACAACTATGTGCAATTAAATTGTTATGAAGGTATGGAAATAATATAAAAACAAGCATATTTTAATGAATTCAGATTTAGGACAATTAAATTCTTGTCTTTACGGTTTATTAAGTAGTAGATTAGACAGAGTTACGATTAGTGACTAGCTAAGCATGACGGTAGTCAGCCATGACCGTGATCATTGTACCATGACCTTTTTTAGGTATAAATTAGGGTAGTTTTAGTGTAGTTATTTAGTTCAGTGTATCTGCTGATGATGATAGCTTTGCTATCGGAACGTACGTCCAATTTAGTGCAGTTTGTGGTGAGGGGTTTTGGAGAAGTTTACAGCATTACCAGTACTTACAGTTTGGAGTATTTTTGTTGTCGATCCAGGTAGTTACAGATCTATTTCGCTTTTACTGGTTTTGCCTAAAATATCTGAAGAAATATTCGAAAGTAAGCTACTTAGCTATATTGATAAATTTTCTTTATTCTGTGAAGAACAATACAGATACCTTAAAAAATAAGTGCGGTATACGATCTAGTTTAGTGCTGCGCAACCGGACAGATTTTACAAGCGGTTAACCGTATGTACATAACCGGATAACCGTCATAACCGGTTAACCGGTTATGTACACACGGTTAACCGCTTAACCGTAGTGACCGATCAACCGCCGTGACCGGTTAACTGGTTATGATAATACCGGTTAACCAGTTATCCGGTTAAAATGCACAGCACTAATCTAGTTAATAATGTTATTGACGGATTTGATAGCTCCTCTTTGTCAACGTCTTTTGACTATGTCTCTCTCATGACATTTTACTTCAAAAGCTGTTTTATTGTGGCATTAGAGGAGATGCATTAAACATTTTTGACTCCTATTTGATGGACAAAAAGCAGAGTGTGGTAATAAATATCGTAAAATCAGTCTCTAGAGGAGTACCACAAAGTTCAAAACTAGGGCCAATATTTTTAATTTATGTAACCGATTTATGTATAAATCTGTAAATGCGTCAATCTATAATGTATGCAGATGATTAAAGCAGATAATAAACTTTTTAAACAAAAGAGAAACTGAAGAAAGCTGAATTCTGGTATCAAACCAATAAATTGAAACTTAACAATACAAAAACACAAAGAAACACATTTGAAATAAAATCAAAGAATAAAAATATTGCTAAATTATTGGGAATACATATCGATTCGGGCCAAACTTGAGGAAATCACGTTAACTACACTTGTAGAAAATTAAATATTGAGATGATGTATCAAACAACAAAGATAATTCAAATCACTGATGTTGAAATAGCATAGTATATTACAGTAATTTCTACTTTAATATAAATAATATAATATAAATAATATAATATAAATAATAGTAAAGAACGTTGCAAACCTTGTTCACAACGCAACAGTCGATAAAATATCAGCCCACAAATATCTTTTTCTATTTTGCGTTCATAAAAACGCAATTGTAACACGCTTTTGCGTATCGAAAAGTGCTTCATTGTGATACGCCTTTTTTCATTTCTATAGGTTGGCTGTATTGAATACATTATGACAGAAAGCAAAATTGACGTTTAATGCATGTAAATTGTAAATACTTTAATCAAAAATTCTATACAAATTTAGTTTACATTGTTATTGTTATGAAACGTGGAATTACTGTATACATTTACACTGACGGAACAAGTATCCTGAGCATGTATTGTTATGCCAGGCAAATTCTTCGTAACAAAGTTTTGCTGAGTTATGTTATTGGCTTTAATGGTAGACTCTTGTGATTGAGAATCATTCGATGATATAACTCTAGAATGACCAGATGTACTTGGCCCTGATAAGTTGTGCGCTACAGCCACTTTACTTGTTTCGATGTTTCGATGTAACCCTCAGCTACCGCAGATGACTTCCATCCACCATGACGTTTTATAGTCAGCAAATCACTGCCTGCGTCTGCTAAGTGTGTAGCACTAGAACGTCTGAAGCAATGTCTAGTATAAAGCTCTGAATTGGGCAATTTTAGAAAATCAGCTATTAATTTAGGCATTTTGCCAATCGTATTAATTCCAATCGGGCACGATATACAATAACCATTGCGATATGTAAGGAAGAATCTTGAATGATTAATATTTTTTGGTCGCAGGGCGACATATTTTTAATTAAAGTAATCCATCTTTCATCCGTAATTGCAAAAACTCTTACGATATTATTTTTTGTTTTAGGTACTGTCACCAAAATAATATCACTCTTAAATTCTAAATCATGTATGGACATATTTGTTAATTCATCTCGTCTACAGGCACCTGTGTAACCCATATTAAAACGATCTAAAATTAAATCCATTACATAAAAAATTACATTTTGCAAATAATATCGTACCTTTATTGCTAAATACAATGCGTCAGAACCTTCTTCTATAAATTTATTAATATCTTCAATGCATAAAATTTTAGATTTCTTAGCCTCGTATCCCTCAGAGAATCGTTTTAAATAGGCTTGTAATTTAATATATTTTGATATGTCTGTATTTTTATAAATGGAAAAGCAAGAACGAAGCATGGAATACATAGACCATAAGGTAGAAGATTTCTTATTTTTACCTTGTAATTCAAAATATGCCAATAAAATTTTTCAGATATTGTGTTGACATTATTCTGTACAGCCCATAGTTCAAATTGATGGTAGCATTTTTCATATACTGCTTTTGATTTTTTTCGGTAATAAATTTATGACGGCGTTATCCGCAATTTCACGCAGTTGTGGTGGCGTACAAGATAAATTTGTCTCAGTATCACTCATTTTTTACAATTTACAGAGACTATATTATGAAATATATTGTTTAAACAATTTAAATAGCCGAATTTGAATTTTGAATTCGTCAAATGTCAATCGTATGTCAATGTAACCAACTTCATATAAAAATAAAACTCAACATTTTTAATGAGATTTTTATTAAGTATTTATTTATCAATTTATAATGCAAAATAGAAAAAATAGTATAAAGGACTTGTTTCATAAGGCTTTTTGTCGCACTCGTTCATTAGAAAACTCGCCTGCGGCTCGTTTTCTAAACTTGAACTCGTGCGACAAAATCATGCCTTATGAAACTCGTACTTTAATATACTATTAATTCATTGCAACATGATATTAGAGTATTGCCATTAAAACAATTCAAATCAGCTTTAAAGCAACATTTGAATTACGAAGCGCGTTCGTAGTATTAGTAAGAAATTCATATTAGGCATGTATCTAGATCATAAATTGATGACACGCGCACAGATTTCGGAATCGTCTTGTCAATGTTAATGTGAGATATGGGGCATTCTCTCCGGGCGAGGACGGTAGACTGAGCGTGGCATCAGGGGCCTTTGTCATACGAATAATGACTCCTTGGTGGTAGATAAGGCAGTGGCCGGTGGTCAGGGCGGATGGTCACTTGCGTGCATCGTTTGTGTATTGTCCGGCGTCCGAATCATTGTAGCCGGGTAAATGGAGTGTTAAGCGATAGCGAATGACCGTGGCGACTTATCTTTGCTCCACAAACAAACAATACAGGGGATTCCTGTTGCGGTTCATGCTCGAATTAAAATAATTTACTGATTAATTGCCACCGCAATGCCTCACGCCCCGTCGCCACTGTCCTGCTGCTTTTGGAAAAACGGATTGTAGGAACTGGATCATAAGTCTCTTTGCACTTATTGATCGTATCCAAAAGGAGAATTAATATTATTTTATTTATGTTGATACGAATGTTGTTGTTCGTGGCTATTCCGTGAAGGGCAGCACAACTACAAAAGATAAGACGACACGCATTCAAAGAGAAGTAGAGAATTCTATAAATTGGTCATCGCAAGATATACTAAAATAAAAACTTCTGGAATCGATACGTGCAGATATACAGCTTGCGCC
This sequence comes from Protaetia brevitarsis, assembly GCA_004143645.1. Classification (NCBI taxonomy): domain Eukaryota; kingdom Metazoa; phylum Arthropoda; class Insecta; order Coleoptera; family Scarabaeidae; genus Protaetia; species Protaetia brevitarsis. The sequence continues at coordinate 26,216 of RXPK01001702.1, read as the reverse complement.
CAGCGGAGTGATTCGCACTGGCACATAAAGAAAACCCCACTTGATACCCGATCAGTTGAAGCTCAACTTTGATTCGAAACTTTATGCAGATTATTCTGTGGGCTATTTTCGAAATTTCTGACGTTAGAGTGGTTGTAAAAGATCGTGTTTTTGTTGCAATAATTTTTTTGAAAAGTTGTAACATAATGGACGCGAAGAAAATAAGTCGATTGGTATTACACGAAGTCGCTATGAAGAATGATAATAAATCGACTGAAAGTAAAAAACGAGCAATGTATCGGTTTATATTTGATACATATGGGCTTGCCGAAGAAGATAAATCAAGTAAAAATATTTTGTATTGGCTTGAACACATGTTTTTTCCAAGATATTTTCAATATTGGAAATCGTCCAATAGAACATCAAGTGTTTTATGAAAAAGCATAAAGTTTGGCTACAAGAAGAAATTATTTTTCCTGAATCTGTTTACTGCGATCGACCATCAACTTCGGGTATTCGAGGTCGTCCTTTAAAGAGTTTTGTTGAAAGTTCTGTTCTTATAGAAAGGCATAAAACCGAGGAGCTCAGAAAAAGTACTTCCATGGAAGGAGTGCATGCTACTGCAATGGAAGTACGAGAAAGTCGAGATAAAAGTACTGCCGATAATACTGATAATTGTAAGTACTTCAACTACAGCAACTAGAAGCAAACGTATAGTGGAAAAATGGACGAGTCCCCTACAAGAACAAAATGCCATGACACCTGAAGAGGCTTTATCATTTATTATCTCGGGTGGTTTTACGAAGCAGCAATATATGCTTATTAGAGCAACAGCTTTAAAACGTGGTTGCAAATTATATCCAAGTTACCACGATATTCTAAAAGCAAAAAAGACATTTTATCCTAAAATATTACAATATCTGAGCAATACAGCTAGACGATTTTTTGCAAACCCTAAATTGTCATCTGAAATAACTGGAATCAATGAAGATTTAATTAATAAAGTTGGAGTAATTTTAAAAACAATAAATAGTGGTCTTGACATTAATGTAAATAATTTTCGAAAATATTGTTTAGATACAGCACAAAAATACGTTGAATTGTACAATTGGTATTATATGCCTACTTCAGTACATAAAATTTTGTTTCATGGGGCTTCGATCATTAATAATGCAATTTTACCCATTGGAGAATTGTCAGAAGAAGCACAGGAAGCAAAAACAAAGATGTGAAAAATTTCGTACACATTTTCCGAGAAAATCGTCAAGGGAGTACAAATGAGGACTTGTTTTGTCGATTAATATTAAGTTCTGATCCATATTTAAGTTTACAACATTTAACTGATTCTAGAAAACGGCAATTTGATTCGGATATTTTAGAGTTAGTAAATGTTATTGGGGAAGATGATACTGCACTGGATATATCATCTGAATATTTTTCCGATTCTGATTAATTATTCACAAAATATAAAATGTAATTGTTTCTTTTCAATTTTTGTTTTGACTAAGGGTGTTGCTGTTCATGTATAAAAACATTTTACTCAAGCAAAAAGGCTTTTTAAGGGTTTTTTTTTAATTAACCAAGTACAAACTACGAAACATGTCAAATTCAATGCATTAAGGGGTGCTTTTGACAAATAAATACTTGGAATTTGCAAGCTAAACTGTATAATTTCTATAAACAATATTCTTCGTACTTGTATTAAGTGATATCAATTTTTCGCATTTAAGGGTTGTATTTTAGGGTAGGTTTTACAAATACGGATTTTTTATGCATAATTTCAGATTCAGCATACCCAAAAACTTAATGTTACTCAACTTTTAATGTAAAATTTGTTAAAACTAAAGAGTAAACAATTTCGATCGTGTTTTTCGCGTTCTGAACCACTGTGCGGCGTCATTTTAAAGGATTAAATAAAAATGTCAAATTTGGAAGGCCTAAGGATATGACTGAAAATATGGAGAAGGAGTTGGTTGCACACGTTCTCAATTTAGAATCACATTTTTTTGAGCTTACTGCTACTGATTTAAGAAGACTTGCTTAACAATTAGCAGAAAAATATAAATTACCACACCGTTTCAATAAAGAAAAAGAAATTGCAGGGAAGAAGTGGTATTATAAATTCATGAAGGATAATCCTTGTTTATATTGTTACTTACTCCAGAGGCAACATCGATGGCCAAGACCAGGGGTTTGAATAAAGAATGTTTTTTATAAATTCTTTGATAAATACGAATCCATATTACATGAATACAAGTTCACTGATAACCAGATATACAACGTTGACGAAACAGGATTATAAACTGTTCACAAACAATCCAAAATAATTGCTCAAAGGTGAGCAGCAAGTTGGTGCACTCTCAAGTGATGAAAGAGGTTTGACCACTACATGCGTTTGTTGTATGAGTGCTGCAGGTTAATTCATACCTCTTATGTTAATATTTAAAAGAGTACGGATGAACGATCGCTTAAAGAAAGGAGCACCATTGGGTGCACCCATATTTGGATGCTTCAAAAACGGATGGATTACGTCACAACTTTTTGTTCAATGGTTGGAACATTTCATCAAGCACACAAAGTTGGAGAAGACTAATAGTAAGCAAATAATTCTTCTTTTTGCGCTTACTACACGTGTGATTGAAGACTCTTTACGCACTCCTCCGTTGGACATCAATAATCAAGTAGAGCTGTCTACAGTGGTTGTACAAGAAAGTAAAGAAACCCTTGGGGATGAAACGGACACACCTTTAATCCAAATAAAATTGCAATTAAATATTCTAGCCCCTATGCCCTACCCCGTCAGTCGAAATAATGAAAAATGTTGATGTTTCTATTAAAAAAAAAAAAATGAAATAGCACAATCATATACGTCTGACAAAGAGTGGACAACTTCAACCTCTACTGCGATAAGGCCTACAAGATTAGGTCCAATGACTCATAGTGAAAAGCATCCTGTTGAGTCGATTTCAGAGCTAGAAAGTCAAAATGAGATGAAAATAGTTCAGGATAGAACGGCAACTAATAATAGCAAAAATATTCTTTTAAATAAGCAGTCATTTCCGTCAATTTCCGTTTTTTTTTTTCAAATGGCAATGCTATTCACAGTGGAGATATATAATAATTGCGTTATTAAAGACAATTAATTTGGATTTTCGAGTGCTATTGCAGTTGTGGATCTCCGACCTTTGGGTTTGCGTTTGATAGCGAAGCAGTCTCAGAATGTATCGTGTCCTTGATATCTCACAAAAGTTTTCCTTTACACAGTAAGAAACGTTTCTTGGTTATAAATTTTTATATTCAAATAACATACAATAATGATTGATTTTGCAAACTGTACTATAAATAAGGTTTATCATGTTGAATTTTGTTAATATACGCACCTATCTGGAAAAGTAAAAACTAAAAATGAGTTCATTTCTCTCAATATTTTTCGAAGCGAAATAAGTAGAAACTAGGTAGGTACCTACATACGCAATACTACAGAATCCGGCTTTAAATTTTCCTAAACTGTGCAAAAATGCGCGATATAACTTACAAAATTGTATTGCAAATTCTCTTTTTTACTGACTTGACTAAATGAACATACCATACTGCCTTGAGGAGACCTGCGTATTACATCGGGCTTGGTCGAGATGAAAAAACGTAAATCCTAATTTAATGTAGACAAGTTCTAAGTTCGCCGCCTGCCTCCTCATTATCTCGTGCAGTTCATCACGGTGACGATTTCACCTGTACTCCGGGGAATGTCAACATTTCCTCCTCGTAAAGGCGGAAGTTATGTCTTGTCTCACGTGCTCGCTGGAGTGTCGACTGCGTGTTTGAAATAAGAAAGATAAATTCGTGGTAGAAGAATTTTTAATCCTTTTCTCGAGATGCAAGGAAACTTTTGGCCCACGAAATACCAATTACTTCGGTTTACTGTATTCCATCACAATTTTCAATGTAAATACATTATTAGAATTTTGTAAAATGAGAGCATTGATGTGGTATATAAGAAAAAGTTTTTTTAGATTCTTTTTTGCTTGGATTGATTGACAAAAGCGTTAAACTTTTTTCTAGAAAAATCGGAAACCAGAATTTAATTTAAAAGCTTTTTACTATTTTAATATGTATTAACTATTAATAAATATGCACCGAGAAAAAAAAATGATTCAGCTAACCGTTTCTGTGTTAATTTAACATTATTTTCGTTTTAAATGCGAGCAATGTGCTCTGAAATTTAAATTACCATTACAAAAATTGTTAACATTTTACTGTTGATTCAACACATAAGAATACTCATTGTTTGAACGGTATTTACTTTCCTAATGGTTGATATAGCGATTAAAAGTGTTAATTGAACATATTTGAATAGTAGACTTTAACAAGAGAACTGTTAGATTACTCAAAAGTAGATATATCCAGTCAAAAATAATTACGCTAATTTCAATGATTAGCCTTAACAATTGGATGCATTTATTTTTATCGTTTTAAATTAAATTGTTGAAGTTTTTTACCAGTAAATCAATAGTTCAATGCAAACGTTAGTTGTTCTCTATAAGGGTGCGTTTATAGTGAGGTGTACTGCGGCGGGAATTGAAAAGATTAATATTCTATTGTATAACACATTCCGTATGTTAAATAGCAAACAGAATACTCAAGAAGAAAAGAAGTATAAAAATCGATTGAAAGCAGTGGTAAAAAATGTTAATAAAACGAAAATTAAAGTAAAAGTTTGCCCACCATTTTGTAATACATTCATTTATTTATTCACGTTTATAACATTTTGTTAATTTATTAATATCAAAAGCCTGGTCAACAGTGAACAAAATATTTTTTCTAATATTCTTTTCTACGTCTCTTTTTAATCGTTTCCTGCACTAGTATTCCTCATGAATATTTTGTTTCTTATTTTTTCGTTCAAATCAAGTTTCCACGCAATGTATGATACGACAAAATATGGATATTTTGAATTTGCCGCACCTTTAATAGCAGTAACGGCGGGGATTTCTCTGTTGCAAAATAACATAAACCTCATTTCAATATTTGAAGAAGCATTATATGAAAACTTATAAAACATAGTTTTCTACTGGTGGTTGCCAAACGCAACATTTTATCTAATTCCCGAGCAGTTAAATAGATAAATGCATATTTGATGTGTATGAAAAATACACAACGTCATCTAGTTTTCAATAGTGTAATGTGCTTATATTTATCCAGTCGGTATTGTAGATAACTATAATTATATATGCATCTTTGGATTATCAATTCTCTTTTTTGTTAAAAAAACCTCCAATTTTTACATGACGTAAATAATAATCCGCCTTTCAGACAGAACTACAGAAGAATTCTTGTTTTTGTTTTGTGTAATTACCCCATTTTTTTAATACCATCCCATTAAAATTCCGTTGAAACGACATTTTCATATCTCCAGTGCGTGACGATGATAATCCATTGGGATCTAATCTTATTTATATACTGACTCCTCATTTTTTTGCGTGCATAAATCCTCGTTTAATTCCTTAACCGTGTGGAGCAACGCGTTTCGTAAGATAAATCGCCACTTATTTCGTTCACAAATAGCCTCCTGAAAACAGGCGTTTGGAAAATTACGACCCGCCAGCGTATTTACAAGGCCCTCGTGTTTGTTACAGCCCGTGTAGTGGCGCATCAAACCCGTCGATGAATACAGATTTCACCAGATTTCAGCGATTCTTTTGGGATTTTTCACCCCAACGCGGGACCTCTCTCTCACCCCTATCGTCGACTGATGGCACTAATATGTTTTCGCTGTATCGCCTGTAACGACCTCGTGTTTTTGTTGTGGCTCTCGCATCTTTTTTTCTTTCTCTTCGTTTCCCTAAAATTCATTTGTTGCGATATAAAAAGGTGAATGAAAAAAAAAAAATGAGAAAGTCGGCGATAATACTAATTTTAATCATCCAATTCGACCCTTTTCGTTTTTCAATTAGTTAATCGATCGACCGATCTCCGATTTAACGCGGGAAAATGGAAGATTCTCCCGGGAAAAAAAAAGAATAATTCTGTTGCTAGCCATAATTCACGGGGATTTTATCTCCGTCATAAATAAACGGGCCTAATAATTAAAAGTTTTTCACGGTTATAAAAAAGACGGGACATTGTCCCTGAATATCCGGGGAAGTCGGTGTTCGAGATAGGAGAAGAGCAAGGGATGCTGTGCTACGCGTTTGTCTTTTTTTTTCCACGCCCTACCTCGCTAGATGGTAATTATAATCCGAAGTGGAAGGTTACACCTTAACACAACTATAAATTGTCATGTACATACAACGGTTTTAATTAAATTAAATTTATGTAACTTTTATTTTGTTATTTAACAACGAAAATGAGCTCGATTCAAAACAATTTTGCAAACGTTTCCAAATAATACAAACATATCATGACCTTTTTTAAGTAACAAGCTATCTTTATTTATGCTAAATTAACATTTACGCCAAATCATGGTCAGAGTTGGCGGGGTGAGATCCAGAGAATTTGATATTGACAGGGGCACCTTACAGGGGAGTATTCTTGGCCCTTTATTTTTCTGTTATTTATTAATGATCGTCCACGTCACTTGTCTACTGGTAGGTTTTTTTTTTATACGCTGATGACACCTACGTATTGATATCTGATTTTGATAAAGTTAAATTCTTAAAAAAGATAATTTAATACGTGGTCATTGCAGAATTTTTCAAGAAATATAGGCAACCCGGTTTTAATCGATTTTTTTAGAATAATAATATAATATCAGTCTCTGGTAAATGAAAATAACCAACTAACATATAACTTATTCATGTTCAATTAAAGATATTATGTTGGTGCATACTGCTTTTTAAATTGCATACTTGTCACATCTTCCCAATGTATTCCCACCAATTTAGTTATAGCTGTCAACTGTCAAAGGGTTATATTCTGCATTTGCCGTAAAGTGTGGGAATTTGCGTTTATACTTGGTCTATATTTATTTAAAATAAGTAGTTATTACAACTAAACCATACCGAAACCATTGTGTAAACCGTCGAAGGAGTTAATAGTTTCGTTAATTGTGTATTTCGACGCAGAACGCGAGAACAACGGGCCATTACTCTCGTTAGCTTTCGTGCGAGGAATATAAAATCCATATATTTTTAATGTCATATTCTTTACAGTATTTCGTTTTTAGAGAGTAACGAGTGTTCTAAACATTCATGTTGCAAACATAAGCAAAATTTCATCCATGAATAAACAAGGAATTACATCCACTAACCCAAAACGAAAATGCATGCGAAATAAATGTTGTAAAAATTGATTATCCTACTCATTGTCAATGTGCTATTGGAAACACAATTTATGATATGTACGAAAACAGGGGTATATACAAATATTGTTTACAGAAGTGGTTGTTTCACATACATTTTCAGACTAACGTAACACATTGAACATTTTGAACAGTGCAAGACATTTCTATGGTTGAAACACATTGTTGTGGTAGATATTATTTGTTCTCAACGAAAAGGGAGTTTGTTACGAAACGATGGATGAAATATGGCAGATCGGAGGATGCATACAATTGTATAAAGCGGATTGAATTAAATTAGTCTGGAAATTTGACGTATGTACTTGGTGTACAACATATTGGAAACAAAATTCAGAAGTAGTAAATCAGAGAGATTTGTTTGGATAGAGAAGAAACTTGCATACTAATCGTTACTGTGAATACTTGAAGTGATAATGGTCCCGATTAAATTTATTATACTCACTTGTGCTTTTTGTTATTTTTTTCCACTGCTATTCTGACTAACATACTTTAAATTCTGATTTTCAAAAAGAATCACCACTAATATTAACGGTAAATGTTATTTTTAAGAGTTTGTTTATTCACCTGTCAAAAGTGTTTGACAGTTAAATAACCTAACGGTTTGTTTACGTTTTGAAGAACAGAAAATTTGCAACACGGTCGTGACGTCATAGCAAACTGACTCACGTAGTACTTCGTCTGTTATAGTAAATGAACTATATACGATACACACACTAAAAGATAATTAGACTGATGTTTAATCTATATAAGAGAATTTTTTTTTCAAAAGGATAACCGTTTATCAGTTAACTGAACGTATTTTTTTTAAGTTAAATAATCTTGGGAATCAATGTTTCGTTGTAGTATGTGAAATATTTCCGTACTACTTTAGACTTTGATAACGCAGTAGATGAGATACTTCTATTATTCGGTACTGGCATTTTTCAAACATTTTTCCTTAAAATGATCGTACATTCATCAGAGGACACACTGTATATAAATTGTTCGCTAATTTCGTTATTATTACGACCACAGGTGAATTACGCCTTTATTTATAACAGGACTCGCTTCTTGTTTATCGCGACTTTTACGTATATTCGCTAAATAGCGAGGTAAACAGAATAAATTCATAATCCCGCTACCGTGATGGATTAACAATAGGACGCAATTTCTCTAACTCGCTTTTCTATTGACAATTGAATAATTTCGTCGCGTGAAAAAAAAACAGCGCGTCACTTTTTTTTCGAAACCGGTGTTATTATTATATTTATTCTTCATCACGTAGCCACATTATTATATTATTTGTCCTCTTTATTGACCCAAGCGCTCCGTGTTGTCTTCTTTCCTCGTATGTACATGCACGATGCCAGCTATGATCGGGTACCCCTGTTTGTCACGTGTGCAGATTTGTCCGTGCCATTTGTCACTGTTTACTTTTTTAACAGATGGTGAATAACCATTCCGCGGGTTTAACACACTCTTTAAACACAAGCATGACGTTTTAAAATTAATAACATGATTTTGCAAAACCAATAACGCCGAACGGGGCAACCGATGATTTGGACGCAATTTCATGAAAATTTCAAACGTTATTTGCCATATGTCGAGCAAGTCTCATTGTCCGAAATCTCTAATATGCGCTCATCAATGCAGTATTAACTGCGTTTGCGAATTGTGTAAAAAAAATGTTTGGTTATGTTTTTACTTTACTACTCACACGGTGTAGTATCTTCAATTCTTTGTGCTTTCCAGTTACTTTAGTTTTTTTTTTTAATATATATACTGACTGCACCATGTTGTGGTCTGCTTTTATAATTAACAGGACATGTTTAATATCTTAATATTTTATTTAACCACAAGTCTTATAACATCTTCTATTACTGCACAATATAACACACTATAAGGACATGCTCGCAAAAATCCATTGTTCTTTAGTGGCCCGTTTTGAATGACCTTCAAGCCCAGCTGCCATTTTGTAAAGCTGTTGCCGGGAATTTTTAAACGTGTGGAATAATTTACATTTTAAAGGAAGTAGAAAAATAGATTAAAAAGTACACAAATTTATGCGGTTTTTATTCTGATTTTGTTGCACATATTTATGAACAGTTTATAGTAATAAAAAACACGATTCCAGTAAAATAATATTTGATTAAGTGATACCTATATTTGCAAGTGTTTTACGATAATTATGTTCATATTCATTCCTTTTTGTGAGATAAATCTTTATTTATATTTTTATAGTGTAAAATATTCTTCCAGGAATCAATATGTTGTGGTTCTTTCTCAAATAAATTAACAAAAATGCAACAGCTTCGGTGGAAGGTACTTTCAAATTTCTGACACGAATACACAATAATTTTGGATTAGGGTTCAGATGTATGACTATATCGTTCTGTGCGATACAAAGATTGATTGATTTTTATTCGACTACTTCATTTCTAACATCCAACCCTGCACTGGTTTGTCAACAATAATGCCCGGGGGTACACAAGTGGATACAGTTCAAACGTAGACTATATAATATCGAATTGTCTATAATGTGGATAAATGCGATTAAAATTTATACCAGTATAATGCAGTTCAAGCCAAAATCATATTATTTTAAAAAGTGAACATAAAATGAATTAGGTTAGTTATTGCGATAAATAGCAATCTAGCTTAAATTGTGTATCTAAGAAATAAATTGAAGTAATGTAACCTAGGAATCTCTGCACAACGACAATAGTACTTTCTTAATTCTTGTCGTGTCATATATATTAGATTCATTCGGAAATCCCAAGAAACTGCGACCATCGTTAGCATCACAATTTATCTTGCGAGAGTGACTGGTACTACAACATGATACCCATTGGTATCTTTTTTCACGGTTATTTGAGTTATTTCACTTAAACCTAACAATATAATATCATAAGAAAGTATGTAAATGTTATGGCCACTGGCCACCGATCTTACCTTTTACACAAGAATATCATGGTTCATTAAATGTTTTTAAAACTGCAGGGGTAATTCAAAACTAATAAAATACGTAAAATAAATAAATAAAACGAGTAAATCATGTAGATTAAACGGGTGAGTAAACTAATTTGTGTAGATATGAACGTAAACAATAACAAACTGCCATTTTGGGAAGCTGTTGTTTGAAGTGAAGTTAAGTTTAGAAATTTGGACCCCTATGAGTCAGTCATCCACTGTTCTCACTCGGTGTACTCTGATTACTGCTTACTACTAAGTACCAACTGTCTACTACTACCACTCTTATAAACATTCACTCCCTTGACAAAGTTTTTTTGTATTTTTTGAAAAAAAAATGTAAAATTAATAACGCAGTTAGATCCTTTGCTATTTTGGTATTACGAGCCTTAACAGATGTCAGCAGTAAAGTTGAATATTAAACATAAGTATCTATTATGATGTCTAAAAAATATTATTTTAGAAGAATGGCCCATATAGTACCTAGAATAGTTAGCCTTGTGTAGTACCTTTATATAGAAGACGGAGTTGAGGATGAATTGTAACTGTAGTCGCTCCATGCAGTCGGCAATATTAACTTTGCGTCCATATTTAAAGATATGGAAGTGCCAATTAGTGTTGCGATGAACGTGGTTTCACCACATAACGAATGAAACAAAGGCTCAAGGTTGCTTTTACTATGTGAATGGATATATTTCGTGAAAGGCAGGAATAACCAGCTCCGTTCACCGTAATAGGTTATAATTTAGTTTTTGGGCAAATACTATGAGATTCAAAATGATTGTCGTAATAAAAAAACTGTTTTCCGGAAAAAATTCATCTATACTTATTACCAATTTAATGAGCGAAGTTAGCTACATACAAATTTCATACATTAAATTAATTTTCTTGACATTTAGCGACATTGACGTTCGTGTTGTAGTATCTTTCGATTATTTATCTTATAATTTTTTTTAAACCGTTTATAGTTACATCTAATATCACCAACAATAGTATTTCTGAATACTGTAAGAAAATAAGGGAATTTATCTGTGGTAATTAGCTCAACAAACAGGTAAAAAATCAGTATTTATAGGCTTATCATACACTTCAGCGCAATGAGCTGTCAAAAGAAAGTTACATTTTCATCCCTATAAAGTTTCTACGGTACAGGAATTATTACCATTAGATCACGATAGGCGATTGGAATATTGTCATTGGTTTAATAACAATTTAAGGGACGATGACTTGCTAAACAAATCATTTTTCTCGGATGAAGCCTGGTTTTATCTAACAGGCTATATCAATTCACAAAACTATTGTATCTGGTCTGCAGAAAATCCACACGAATTTCGAGAAACGCAATTGCATCCCATAAAAGTTGGAGTTTGGTTAGCTATGTCCAGGCAACGAATAATAGGGCCAATTTTCTTCGAGGAAACTGTAACAGCCCAACGTTACCAACAGATGTTGGAATTGTTTATTGCAGAGTTACAAGAAAATGAGCTTGAAGCAGGTTATTTTCAGCACGATAATGCTCCAGCACATACTGCTCGACAAACCTGCCAATATCTTCAACAGTTTTTTGCTGACAGGGTCGTTAGAGCACAAAGATGGCCACCAAGATCGCCTGATCTAACCCCATTAGATTACTTCATGTTTGGCTATCTAAAAAATAGAATCTATAGAAACCGCATGCATACCATAGAAGAACTGGAGATGCAGTTTTGTCACTTAATAATTATACTAATTGTATGTTATAATTTATAGTAATAAATAAATTTAGTTAAACACCAGTTAGTACTGAATTATAAAATCATAATTTAGTAAAGCTAAATTAATTACATTTCATTTTTACAAGCAGAAACACCAATCCATAGTCGTTTATATAATGCGAGTTCAAGTATAGGTTACGTTTTCCTTATTTACGACAGATCCGTTTACTTTCTTGTGTTCCAACACTGACTTAGTTCAAACCTTCATTACAAACACGCGGCATATACCGACACCCTGTTACTATCTATAGGAGCGGAATTGACAATCATTTTGAATCTCTGTGTATGTTAAATATTAAGCCCTCCTGTCCTTCCTCTAAAAATCATCCTAGATCCGCAGTTGATTGTACCCGTAACTAATATTCTATTCTTTGCTCGAAAACAAACGTCTTGTATTGGGCTTTAAAATAAAAATAAAAATATTCTAAACCGCCATCAATCGTTCTCTCCATGTATGTACTAAAAACTTTTCCTGACGTCAATATAATAACAAAAATTTGCAACCCTCGTCCGTCCATGTGTTTAGGAGGGCGTATATTTTTTTCATCCCCGAAAACAAGGACCTATATAGGGTGATACAAGCAAGCCGTAGGTAGGTGCAAAATACCATCAGACAGAAAAAAAAAGTTCAAGGATGAGTTGTAGGTGTATACATGTCAGGTGCTGATATGAAATACACAGAGAGCGTGGGATGTTAGTTGTTTGTGAAAATCGTCAGCAGAACACCGGGAGATTAAATTAAAGTAACAAATCGCGTACGCCCCGTGGAAAGGGGGCGCACCAGCGCCGGCATAAACATGTAACTTGAAATTAACGCGCTTGTTATATGTCTTCAGACTCGTCTCAGTCGACTGAGCAAACAAGAACAAATGCAAATGAGGCAGGAGAACATTCGTAGTAGTGATTAACCCGGTTGGGGAGGGGGATGGGGTTGGGAGGGGCGAAGGGGGCGGGTGGGGCTGGTGCTGGAAGAAGAAGAAGAAGAGAAGAACGAGAAGACACGAGACCGTGCCACACGGCGCGTGTAACGTCGAGTCCCGAGGAATTGTCTGAGGCATTTTTGTCCGCTTCAGGAACGCAGAGCGACGGCAACCAAATAAACACCTTAGCGCTCCCAACTGCATCGTTCTATTTTATTTTAACAAGTTAATCTCCCCGCAAAGGCGCGATAAACCTTAATATTTCAAACTACAGGAAAAGGGTTCCCAACGGTGAAGTATAAAACAGGGTAGACAAGCCTTATTTTACAAAATAATTGAATAAATATTCTGGTAAAATCACACGTATACAGGGCCTTTCATTTGGAACGCACTACCTAAAATGTTTATGATATATACAAAATTCCAAAACCTGTCAATCGTCATATCAAAGGGGACGACTTTTAATGACGGGCCAAAGGATTTAAAGTCGTTCCTATCAAAGGAGTTAAGGTTTATAAGAGTGGTAGCAGATGACAGTTGGTACTTACTAGCAAATATAATACTAAAGTTCGTCTCAACCTTAAGATGCAGTATGGGATATAATAGCCACTGTGCATCTCTTACTATCCCTAGTTGCTGTCACTAACGCTATCTTCACTTCCGATTTATATGTTGCCACTTATTTACATATGTCGGTGTCGGCACCAATACCTATCTGTCATCTGTCTATTAGCATCAACTGTTGTCAATCGTCATCATCGTAGTTTTAAAACAGTTAAGTTCCACGTTAATTAGTTTATATATAGCACAAATCGTTCTTTTCAGAACGCTTCTCTCCTTTTCAAGCGCGCACAAGGTAAATATGGGTATTTTTCGTGATTTTTATAAATTATATAACCTATACATTTAATTACAGTTTTCACTGCATTCATGGAAGGTGTAGGGACAGACACCACTATTCAAAATAGTCGGCAAGCTTTTATACAAGGATTAAGTACGGGCTTGAAATCACCCACTGGGCTCGGACCTCGTTTTGCATTAGTTCATGCTGGTGATGAGAATGGATTTGTTCCTGGTGCTGAATATACATTTCTCTGCAAGAAAAACACTGCTGATGTTCATCATGAGATGGACTCAGAAACATACGAGGATTGGTTTATTAAGAAATTACTTCCAAACATACCGCAGATGTCAATTATTGTTCTTGACAATGCTTCGTATCACTGCAGAAAATTAGAAAAAATTTCAACGGCAGCATGGAGAAAAACTGATATCATAGATTGGCTCCGTGAGAAACAAATTCCAACAACTGACGATATGTTAAAAAGGGACTTGCTGTTTTGCGTGTCACAAATTAAACCGCAGTATGATAAAAGCAGGATTGATGAACTTGCTAAAGAAAACGATCATCATGTTCTGCGATTACCACTTACCATTGCGAGTTAAATCCATTGAAATGGTATGGCACAAGTAAAAAACTGCATAAAAGTGAACAATACCACATTTAAGGTAAAGACATGGAGGAACTAATTCAAAGAGCGTATAGAACTGTAACTGTTGCTAATTGGAAAACTACATCAAACATGTAAAAAATATTGAAAAGGAAATGTGGATAGTGGATAATTTGCAAGATGACATTGAAGAATTCATTATTCGTGTAACAGATTCATCATCGAAGATCAAACTGATTTGTCGACCGACTAAAAAATTTAGATAAGACGTGTGTAATTACTATCCTTTCATAATATTATTGTATTATGTGGGCATTTGTATGATTCCAGCTATTTTTGTTACAAACGTGGAAACTATAATTAATTAAAGGATTGTATCTATTTCTTTGAATTTAATAAATTGTATCATACCCATATACAATAAATAAATGTTCGAAATGTAAATTACGTTAATGAGTAATAATAAATAAAGTTATCGGCTCTTTTTACTGATTCTTAAATAAAAATAGTATATGGTTTTTTTATATTTTACTGTTTTCCACAGATTCCGTTTAAAAAGAAACCGAAAAAAGTTTGCGAGATAACGATTATAATTGCTTCAATTCAGCTTCTTTCTTCAGCATATAAGCAATTGCTGCTTTATAGCTCCCTTTTCGTATCTGAGACCACATAAACATATATCATAGAGAAGATAGTAACATATACTGATATATGCATTTTAATTGTCATAACCTCAAATAATGCAACCGGAAGTAGCAATGTGCAGCTGATGCGACGATTTGGCAATCGCGAATCGAATTCCCATAAGACGTATACTGCATCTTAAGGTTGAGACGAACTATAGTATACATATGGTCAAAGACGTATAGTTCCGATGGCGTACTATAGAGCGGCGCCACTGTAGCTTCTTCGCGTAGCAGTTAAAAAGCGGCGGGGCAAGAGACGTACGAAAATAAGCAGTGGACCAAGCGAACTATGTACTTCATATGGAAGCACTTGAGTATTACAGCTGTGGGTAATTCAGAAATCTATTCCTATTGGCAAAATTCAAATTTCCCACCATAGTTATTAGATTAGTAACTTAAAAATATTCAAGTCTGAATTACCAACGATTTTGTATTACAATACAATCTTGACCGGTAACAATAAATAATCGCGGCAAATATGAATTCTACCCCGGGGCATATAAATAAGTGGATGGTCTGAGGATCCGATGCTAGGTGTTAGTTCTGCGGTTTATATTTATCCAAGTTACTTTACAGAATGAATGTATGTTTGGAGAGTTGTTCTTTATGAATCCATCAATTATACTTTTCCGCTATTTAATTAAGGTACTAAACAGAGATACACTATAATCGATGATTTTTATTGATGATTTATAAAAATTCCAATTTTATGATTTATTATAAAAAGGCTGCATTTGCACTTGGTAGCACACTTATAGAATTTTCTAGTATTATGTCTCATTTCCAAAAGCAATCTGAGATTTCCTAATAGTAGCGAACGAAAAAAAAATGAAAGTCTTTCCTAGAAATAAATGCGGGAAGTTTGAATTCTGCTAATTCTCTCCTTTTATTATTTTTTTGTTACAAATATATAGTTTGACAGTTCTAACCATTATAAGATATGTACAATAATATAATGTCCAACAATTATATTTTCTATATTGATTCTACAAACAACAAAACAGAAAAAGTTCAAGAGCGACAAAAGCGTATGTCTGATGCTAGCTTCTACTTATACACTTTGATAAAAACAAAATTGAGGAAAATACCTTAAAAGTGCAACCAGATAATAATAATGTTGCATATTTTTTTTGTAAAGATCCCTCCCAGTAAACGAAATTCAAATTTCGCGCAGTTATTTTGAGCAACTTCAACATTAAAGCATAAAGTTACCTACGATTTTGTATTACATTAATGGTTATTTGAATACCTTTAAGTTGAAGTTAGTGAATATAATTGCGGAAGATTTGAATTCTGTTTACTGGGCTGCGATTGAAACTTGTACTGTAATGTTTTAAGTTACATTTTAAGCAAAATGATAAAAAAAAATCTTGTTCGATACGCCATCGACTATACTATGAAAACAGTAAACAATAATTTTGGAAACAAATATGAGCTTATGTTTTTCAAACATCATGGTATTTCTGAGAGTGAATTTAAAAAAAAAGGAAAAATTTATAGATATTATAGATACACTTTTTTAATGTTTTCTGATATTTTTATTTCAGTTTTTAGCAAGATAATATTCTTTGGCTGTTAACTGCAGATATATTGACAAGAATTAGCAAAAAAAAACATAAATTTATATATCAAGAAACAAAGATTATTTTAAATGTTCACTATTCCACTAAGAGTAAAAATATTTTATCACCGCAAATAAATCAATAGTGGTAAATAAGATATAATATGTGCTATGAAAAAGTTAATAGGCGTTTGACGATATAAATAAAAGCAAATATTCCGTGTGTAGCTTCGCTTTAACACAAAAATATGTTTTAATTTTTAATAATAAAACAAATATTAATCCATTGAGGCAATATCTGTGTTTTGGTTTTTGTTTTTTTTACTAAACTGTTACTTGTTTTGGTTCCTTTAATATTAATTTTATAATAATTTTGCGAAATGACAATTCATTGAATGAACGCTCTACTACTTCGCTGCGCGCGCAGTTAAACCATTTTCATTCGTCTCGCACCGACTCTTCGGTTATCTTATATTTTTACGCGTTTGTGCAACGGAAAATTCCACTTATGTTTAATCACATCAGATCACGTTTAATATTTGTTTGGTCGTACACTTTTCTAAAATCAGCCTAGCTGGGACATCTATAGTACGCCTGCGGAACTATTCTTTGTCCGTATATATATTTATATTGTATTTGTTAGTAGTAAGTCAATATAAACACACCGAAAACTAAAGTAACTGGGAAGCACAAAGAATTGGAGATACTAGATCCATGTGAGAGGTACAGAGATAACCAAAAAATAAAAAAAAAAACTATAACGGGAAAAGAAAATATGGAGGGAAGAATACCAGCAAAACTAAGGAAATATAGCCGAAAATTATAAACGATTTATACAAAATTTTAAAATATATTTAGAAACGACTGATAAATCGAAAGTCATTGATGAAAAGAAGGAACAGAACTATACTACGTAAGTCACTTATCATTCTCCAGGGATTTCTACCTTCTTTACTAGCTCATCCAATTTTTCTTTTATCCTAGCTGCAAAGCTGTAGAAGATCTGCAGAGCTACAAAGACATTTGGAAGAACGAGGATTAAGATAAGAGAAGAAATATTGCGATAGAGATTCGAAAACGTGAGTGATGACGTAGTAGTAAAGGATGGAAGAAAATGGCGAAAAGCCAGGATCATAGACAAACATTATCACACATCAAAATCGTTAATTATATATAGAGGATACCCAGCTAACAATTTAAGGTTTTCACAAGCTTTGTTTAAGGTTGTCGCGAGAAGCGAAAAAGCTTGTCTGTGAGCTTGTCATTGACAAGGGTGTAAGCTTATTACAAGGTTTCTAGTTGACACAGGACAAGGTTTTCATAAGCTTGTCTGTAAAAGCATGTGACAAGGCTACAATGTTCAGCCAAGTTTCAGAGAAAGCGTATGCACACCTTGATAAAAGCTTGCGACATCCAAGACGAAATAAGAATTAGGTATATGAAGGCGCACTCGCTATTTTAAACTAAAACTGAAACAGCTCAACCACAACACAAACGCACACGACATAACAAACAAATCAAGCAATGGCAGCCGATGTCAGAGTAGCGGGATGGCGGTTAAACCAAAAAAAAAATCAATACTCCGGAAAAATGACAAAAATACTCCAAACTATGGTACCAGATAATGCTGCAAACTTCTCCTAGACCCCTTATCACAAACTGCACTAAACTGAACTGTGTAGAGTTCAGCGTATCTGCTGATGATGATAGCTTTGCTATCGAAACATACGTCGAGTTCAATGCAGTTTGTGGTAAGAGGTCTAGGAGAAGTTTGCAGCACTCCGGAAAAACACGAGGCCACCACAGAACTCTTCTGAGTTTGAACAGACCCAATTGCCTCAAATTTTTCGATTAATCGGACCACTGTACGGCGAGAAGGTGCATTATGGTGACCGAAAAGTCCACGACATCTTCGAACCGTCTCCGCAAAACTCTCACCATTTCGGTAGTGAATTTTCACAATTTCTATGCGCTGAACGTAGTGATGTGGTTTGCAAGTGTTTCGCAAGTGTATTTTAAGTTGCCTATTTTGTCATAATTTTCACGTATTTTGCTGAATCATTGTATCGAGAAATTTCCACAATAATGTTAAGTTTGTATAATTTTAGTTAAAGAGTTGATTGTATAATTTATTTAATTTAGTGTTAAGTTTTTTTTTAAATTAATTTCATTCATTTAAATGTCTAGTTTTCGCTAGTCTATTTAATGTTTGTTCTACTTTGTTTTTGTCGGTGAATTGTACGACTGCGTTGTACGCAGCGGTAGGATTTAACAGGCAGTTCCTTGGTAGACGCTAGGGTGAGTACTTGTATTTTTAAATTCTTCGCAGCCATTTTGTATTACATTTTTATATCGTAATTTGATTCGCGTTATTTGTCTTTTATTCTGTCCATCAAGGAATTCGCTTTATAATAATTGTTATTATAATGATGTGTGCACATTATAAGATGATTTATTATTTATGTATATATTTCAGTTTAGTTTTTTTTTATTATAGTTTAAAGAATTAATTTCTCCGTTTTGCTATTTTACTGTTTCGTTATTATTTTATTAATCACCTCAGGTTGGGTGAATAGAAGCATCGTGCTTGCTATTAGTTTTCATTTTTGTATATTTCTAGTGTTCCATGAATTTAGTTTGTGTTAAGTTGAAACCACGTGGATTGATTTGAAAGATAGATGGATTATCTTCCTGGACAACTAAATCTTTTGCCTTGATGTAGGAAATAGCATTGTCCTATTGTAATTTAGGATCACGTGCAGTTTTTAAATTTAGACCAGAACCCTCTGTTCACGGTTTTCTTTTCTGCAAAATTGTAATTAACTTGTTTTTTTTTTTTAATAAATTTTGTTTGTTAATTAACGTCATTGAGTTAAAATTCTGTTCTTTTATTTTAAAATTAAACCTTTTCAATTTTTGGGGTATTTATGAAAGTCAAATTTCTTTCACTCACAATTTACGTTTCGTGGTTAGATTCAAGTTTTAATTCGCGAGGGTAACTCTGAGATTAATTGTTCTTTTGCGCCCTTCAAAAATTTTATCCGTTGAGCTAGCTAATTTAATTTTTCCTTTTCATTTTTTTAAATTTCATTTTGCATTTTCAATTCAGTCAGTACACAGCAGTACGTGTAATTCTCCATGACTAAATCTCTATGTTCACACATGACAGCTGTCAAGCAACAACGCTCTATGATCGATACAATTCAAAATAGGCGGTCTTATTGGGACACCCTTTATTAAAACTTTTTTGTGAGTGTGCCAAATTTTGTCTCCTATTTCAAAGCACTGTCTGCATATTTATACATTTTCTGAAAATGCTTAAGCAATTTCTTGGGAAGCGTTTATAATTGCAAACAGTGTATTTTATCGATAGTAAAGCAATATCGAACGTCTTAGCAAGGGTATAGGTAAGCGCGGGAATGCCTCATGTATCCGGATGGTCGTTTATTATCTGCCCTAAAGCGCAGGGGGTTATTGGTATCTATCTGTAAGGTGACATCTAGGTATTCGTAATATATTCCGAAGTTGGCCTAAGACGCTACCCTGCGCTACTTTAGAGAGCGGCACCGCCAACTAATGCCTTTCTGACCAAACTACATAAATAATCTGCAAAGGGCAATTAAGATAAAGACGTGTTTCATATTTCAATGTGCTTATTGGAAGAGGGCAGATATTAGGGGGACGCTTTCTATGCGCCGTAAGTACTCCAGTGGAGAGCATGTATATTGGTGAGGTGTTAAGACTATTGTAAATCCCCACCACTTTAATTAATTCCGACTGTGCCCTTATTGCCCGTACACAATTCCATGTAAATTGTTAGCTCGGCACCATTGGAACTAGGTAGATAGGAGAATATAAGGGGATGTTTGTTTTTACAATGCCGATATCGACCTTCCGCTTAAATTCTCTAAAATGATAAACAACCACTTAATAATAACAGGGACCGGAGAACAAGGACCGATTCCTTTCTGTCTAGCGTCCGTTTTCTTTTATTCATTTTGGAATTTTAAAATACCTTTTCCGGCGACACTCTCGGCCAGGCGAAATAACTCGAAAACTCGAAGGGTAAATTGCAACGTGTTAGGTTATCGATAATGTGCAAAAGCAATAAAACTTCGGGCCGGTCATGAAATTATAAAATTCCCCAAAATGTTCAAAAAGTGGACTCGCCCGATGTATCGGGGAGTTCAGTTCAGAGGCAGGAAAAAACAAGACTGAGCGAAAATGTAGGAAAAAAAAGGACTAGCCTGCGTCAATATTTTACGTGTGGACGTGTTTTGAAAGATCACTAGGGATTTTGGGGACAGCCTTTTTTTGTTACTTTAACTTTTATGGATTTAGGGATTTTTCTGGAAAAATAAACGAACGTATTTACCCTTAGTTATATTCGCTATGGTCGTGTGCGAGTGATATTCGATTTATTTTTTCAATAACTTCTTGAAATGGTTATACATTAGAGAAATAGATATCGATCATATCCATAGATTAAATCTAGATTTGATATTATAATCACGTCTTTTTCTTTAGACCTTTTTACATATTTCATGGTTTTATAGAAAATATAACCGAGATAGTTTGTCATAATGCCTCAAAGTTTTATAAAAATTGTTTGATATATTTGGGAATCCAAAAGGAATTATTTCAGACCGTGGGAATAACTTGTACCAGAGAAGAATTTAAGAATTTTGTGAAGAAAGACATATTAAATTGATGCATATTGCCGTTTAAACGCCGAGATCAAATGGACTGATCGAAAGCTATAATAAAACAGTGCAGTTGCAAGTTGACAGAACAATCACAACTTTGGAATATTGCACTGCTTAAGGTTCAAAGTCGAAAATTATAGAAAACACCGGGAGAATCTTTGGAACACAGTTATCAAAAACATGCGAAGAAATCAAGAGACTGTCAAAATCAGATACGATTAGAAAAGAAGATCTAATCACAAATATTCCCAAGGTGATTATGCTTGTGAAACTCAAATTTTATAAAACAAGCAACGTTATCCTTTAATTGTAGCATGGAGGAAAATTAACATCGCTAAAGGGCCAGGAACAAAAACTGCTTTTATATACAATCTGACAAGGTTATACTGTGGTGAGATAGCGGAGATTGCTTTGATCGTATCAATACACTTTTATCTGCAAGGCGCTGCTTACGTCAACATTCTGCCACAGGAAAAATCGGGACACCGAGCAATCCGTGAGAATTTTTTAAAATTCTTGGGTGTAAATGCAGCTTTCAGATGATATATGCACTTATCAAAGCCATAAATCACTTTTTTGTGTATATTATTGCAATCAAAGTTAAAAACTAAAAATTTAAACAGAAATATAAATATATATGGAGAAAAAGTTTTATAAATTAAAAAAAACATTGGAATTCGGTGGCGGTATTTCTCCTTAAAATACCGAATACGGAAATATTAATGCAAAAAAAAATACATAACAACTAAAAGGCCTCTTGAGTAGACGGCACCATTTAGAAATACACATGTATGTATTTAACTTGTTTGATGTTATGGAGAGATAATTCTTTTTTTAAGAAAACAAATGGCAATGAGATTTTAAAATTATATTACCTATTACTATATTAGTTGCTTAGTTTGATTTATGCCCCCAAGTAATACTTTAGCAATAGACAATATGTCAATCAGCCTCCTGAGTTTTTGAACAATGTGATTTTCACATTCATTAATTACACTATTATTGATGCATTCATTATTGTTGTTGTTTAGTATTCTTAAATATTGTATTACTACAAAATATTTTTCTATGTATCAAAAAATTACCAAAAACAGTTTAAGATTATTTACAAAAATTTTTAAAGCATTAATTTCACAAAGAAATTATTTATTTTATTAACCCTCCGTTTATTGTATTTTCAAGAAATATATCTTAACTATCGCCTGTGTAATCCAATGTAGTTCTATTTTATTGAAATATAGCTAACACTTTTGGTCTGTAACACAGCTTCGGGCAGTAACAACGAAAAAGTATTAAATGTATCAAATTCAACAACAAATATTTTAGTACTAACTGAGATTGACGAACAATATGCTTTCTTACAATGTTTGTTATGTGTTATAAATCCAATAATATTTAAATAATTGTTAATAAACCTGTGCTACATAGAGACAGTTTGTAAAGAGACCCAGTGTTGGCCATATTTCAAGAAAATAAGATCAACGACGACAGATTACACAGGCGATAGCTAAGATATATTTCCTGAAAATACAAAAACGGAGGGTTCAATAAAATAAATAATTTCTTTGCTAACTTAATTGCTTTATTTTAAGAATGTTATAAATAATTTTAAACATGGGTTTGGTAATTTTTATAGATAGAAGAAAAGTTTTATAGTAATACAATATTTAAAATATTAAACAACGATAGAATTAATACATCAATAATAGTGTCAATAAATATGTGAAAAATCACATTATCCAAACTGAGGAGCTGATGACATATTTATCTATTGCAAACTAATACTCGCGAGCACATCCAAGTAAGTAACAATATCAAAGCAGCACTAAGGAGTAACATAATTTTAATAATAAATCCATCACCACATGTTTTCTTAAAAAGAATTATCTCTACATAACAAGTTAAATACATATATATTTCTAAATGAAGCCGTCTATTCAAGAGTTCTTTTTGTTGTTATGTATTTGTTTCTTCACTGGTATTTCTAAAGGAAACGCCGCCACCGAAACTCCGATTTGTTTAATCCGTACATAAACCTTTTTCTCTCCATATATTTATTTTTCTGTTTAAATTTCTAGTCGTTACCTTTGATCGCAGTAATATACATAATTAGTGATTTTATGGCTATGATAAGTGAATACGTCCTCCGAAAGTTGCATTTACAATCAAGAAATTTTAAATTCTGAATTGCTGGTGTCCCGATTTTTCCTGTGAGAAGTGTACTGCTAACTAAAAATCAACTTTTCTCTTGCAATGCCCCTAAATGACCACCCTTAAAACTTCGATTTAAGGCTGGTTTACATGAAGCTAATGGAGAAGCGAGTCAAGTAAGCAAGTAATTTGCTACAAGTTACTTGCTCTATGTAGGCATTTACATGTCTCCTATTTCAGGCAAGGCAAGTACAATACAAGTATTCGTTGTCAGGCAAGCGAATAAGACAGGCAAGTGAATAGAACCATTGTTTAAATATATCTAGTTAGTCAACGTAATGCATTTTCGGGAAATATAAGTATTGCTCAAGGAAGTGCACTCATCGTGTGAATGTAATTGATTGCAAAACGTGATAAATATAACAGGTATCTCGGTCAGAGTTAGAGACAGATTTCTGTGTTTTATCCATCTGCGGAAACGATGGAATCCGTATCGGTGATTTACTGGCATTGGCGATTTGTGTGGCCTGGGAGAAAGGGAGGGTGGATGCATGTGACGCTGTGATGATGCACCTCGCGATAATTCTCCTGTTTGTTTACATTAGAAGATTAGAATTTGAGGTATTCTGTTATAAATATAAAGAAATTGAAAGTATATTGCAAGGCCGTTTCTTGTTGACAAAAACATTAATAGAAACAATTTTCTAAATTGAGGTTTTTTCCTTTTAAGAATAAAAATATTTAAACTTAAAACAAAATCACTGAAAAGAGAAAAAGTAAATCTAAAAGGACGAAAATGTGCTGAGAAAAAAAAACATAAAACTACTTCTCAATTTTTTTTCTTAGTTTTTAAATTAACAAGTTGTTTCTTTAACTTAATTTACTTATGTTTATGATTATATAATAATCAGAAAGTGTTTGTTTTATTAAGAAGAATAAGTATTTAGTTTGATAATATATATAATCTGTAGTTCGATAGCTTTTTATATTTAAAATTTTAATAAAACGCGGGTTTTTCCTTCGAACGTTTATACGAAAACCTTCTCTCTCCTATTACTATCTTCGCTTCTCCCGTGTATAGCAGTACTATCGCTAACTTCAGCTGGTGTAAAGGTGAGAAATTTGAAATTTAAAATGTAGCCTACTATAAATCGCTATTTTTTTTTACATGTATGTACCATTTTACTTTACTTTTTGACTTTTTCTTAGTTCTAATTTAATGTATAGGTACTTTAGGTATATAGTTCTTTATTATATTCACAAAACATTGTTTATTTGATTTACTTATGTTTACTATTAATAAATAATAAAAATTCGTTTTTTATATAATGAATAATATGTAGTTTGGGGTCAAATCGCCATTTATTTTACATTAAGTGAGAATTTGAATTTAAAATGTAGCCTACTATAAATCGTTATTTTTTTACATGTATGTACAATTACACTTAAACTTTTTGACTTTTTCTTAGTTCTAATTTAATGTATAGGTACTTATAGGTAATAGTTTTCTTATAGTACAAAAACATTTTTTATTTGATTTACTTATGTTTACGATTACATAATAATAAAAATCCTTTTTTATATAATGAATAAATATGTAGTTTGGGGTACAAATCGCCATGTATTTTACATATATGCACCACTTTACTTATTAAAAACACCATACATGATGACGCATGACGAAATACCTTTGGGGGCAACATCCGTATTACAAGGTTACATCTAACTTTTCAGCCAATCAAGAGAAAGAGCGCAACGCGTCATCATGTATGCTGGTTTTAATAGCTTTGTTTTTATTTGTGTGCTTGAGCAGTATCTACTGACGTCATCAGAGTAACTTGAGAGCGTCTCAGAGTTGGATTTAAAGATGGTACAAAACAACGCGCTCGATGCAAAATATACCTTAATTTTTATTTAGATTGGTCAAATTGTCACAGCTATTATGAATAGGAAAAGTAAAATAATTTTTCAAACTAATGAAGTCAGACTACAATAAAAATGCATCATATACTAGTATTTATGACCTATCAAGTGAAGTTTTTAAATATAATGATCGTTCTTTAAATCAATCACATAGGTATCATTATATTATCCATATCGTGCATATTTGATGCAGGTAAAAATCGGATTACATTTACAAACGACAGTTTACAACACGATGTTAGTGCGATTAGGTTATGTTGACAAAATTGCTCGGACGTCGGATCGCGAGCAGAAAAGAGAACCTCTTTGGATCTGGAATTGCTTGCTCTAAACAAACAAAACACACAAATCATGCTCTAAATGGCGATTGTACTCCCAAATACATATTATATTTTATAATGAAAACGAATTCTAACATGATCAATAGTAAACATAAGTAAATCAAAATAAAAAAAAATTTATATAAATATAACACAAACTTAGAACTACACACATATTAGAGCATAACATTAATTAGAACTAAAAAAAAGTAAAGAAAAATGGTAAAAAATAACATTAATACTATCATATAAAATAATTAAATTCTCCCTAATAAAACAATTCAATGTAAACAAAGAATTATTGCCTGCGAGTCATCAAGCGTCATGCCATCACCTCTCTTTTTCCCGGAACCTTGCAATGCTATTGCAATTAAATATATTTCCGACACGTAGAGGGCATCTTGTATGAAGTAGTCTACTATAAAGCTTATATTTAAATCGAGATGGGCACCAACGCCTGCGCCATTTACCGCTTTTGCAAAATGTTCAATTCCGATAACTATTTGTCCATAAGGTTGA
>RXPK01001701.1:0-117392 GCA_004143645.1 Protaetia brevitarsis | reverse complement strand
AATAACAAAGACATAATAAACCAGTACTCAAATAACGTTATAATAAAATAACAATTCATGATACTTTAGCTCAACAATTTGACAACAGACGTTCAATCAAAAAGGAAAAGAAAGTGCTAGACCCTTTTTACTAATTGTTATTTGTGGACCGTATTATTGTTTGAATACACAGCACACACCTTTGTTTCAATACTTATTTATTTAATAACAAAAATAATATAAAAGTATATACATTGATGTTATATGGTCGGTCAAGAATTGCTTCTATAATATGGTTTAAACTACTAATTCCTTGTACACTCACCATTTTTCCCTTAGTTACAAAAGGACTGTAGTGGCCGTAAATAATGAATGAAGAGTCTCACTGTCAGTTAGAATAAAGAAAGTATAGAAAAAAGGAAAGGTGTCTTCAATACTTAACTTCTTAATACTACTTTTAACCTAAATATGTGGACGTAAAACACTAGTAATACCAATACTCAAATTTCAATAACGCCTATTTCGTATTCAGTACCTAAATAGACCTGATAACTTATAACGCAAAAAAGGGAGTTCTAATCGTCATCGGCTAAAATTTTGTTTACTACATCGGCTGAAGCGAAACACATTTACCATCTCTGTTAGAACTTTCGTTTCGCAGTCAACGATAGAATTTCGGTTTGGTTGAAGTATCGCCTTAATAGGCTTATTCTAATGGTGATTTATGTCTGAAATACTTTGTTGTTATGCTTACTTTATTGTAGAAATTCTTACAATAATGTTAAAAGTATTAAATATTGAATTTTTTTTTTAAATTTTACTATTTGTCCTAATTTCAATGGCCGGTAGTGTATTTAAAATCACCCTGTATATTCTTTTTTTTTATTATTTTGCGCACACTACTTTACCATATCAAATAGTAATGAATTCATAAATTATTTAGAAATAAAACAATTAATCAATAATTTATCTTCCATTTTATTAATTTCAAATATAATTCACAATCATATGATTAACAATGTAGTTTTTCACTGGTTATGCTTTCGCGTAAAACACGATTTTAAGAAACAATTCTGTAACGTTATTTATATTTTACTATTTATATATGTAAGAAAAATTTAACATTGTAGATATAAAAATTAGACTTTAAAATTAGTTAATAATACTTAACGAGAGACAAAAAATGTCCAAACGTAATTATAATGACATATATAACAATATAACCGACGAAAAAAAAAATTGAGATAAAATTTGCACCATAAAAACTTACTTTTCTACATTCAAAAAGATCTAAAAACCCTAATCTAGATACGAGTATAAAATCCAGTCCGCACTTTAATTAACTAACTAACTATATTGATTATATTTCAATATCAACGTTTGTATCTCCTCATCAAATCGCCTCTCCTGCGAAAAAAATTAAAAAAAAACATATACTACCCAATAAAATATAGTTGATTTACTATAACAGACGAGGTACGTCATTACTTGCAATTTCGGGCCATGCAATATCATATTATTAAAATAACCCACTAACATATAACTTATTCATGTTTAATTAAAGATACTATGTTGGTGCCTACTGCTTTTTAAATTGCATGCTTGTCACATCTTCCCAATGTATTCCCACCAATTTAGTTATAGCTGTCAACTGTCAAAGGGTTATATTCTGCATTTGCAGTAAAGTGTAGGAATTTGCGTTTATACTTGGTACATATTTATTTAAAATAAGTAGTTATTACAACTAAACCATACCGAAACCATTGTGCAAACAATCGAAGGAGTTAATAGTTTTATTAATGGTGTATTTCGACGCAGAACGTGAGAACAATGGGCCATTACTCCCGTTAACTTTCGTGCGAGGAGTATAAAATCCATATATTTTTAATGTCACATTATTTACACTATTTCGTTTTTAGAGAGTAACGAGTGCTCTAAACATTCATGTTCCAAAACATAAGCGAAATTTTATCCATGAGTAAACAAGGAATTACATCCACTAACCCGAAACGAAAATGCATACGAAATAAATGTTGTAAAAATTGATTATTCTATGCATTGTCAATGCGCTATTGCAAACACAATTTATGACATGTACGAAAACAGTGAGTATATACAAATATTGTTTACAGAAGTGGTTCTTTCACATACATTTTCAGACTAATATAACACATTAAACATTTTGAACAGTGCTCTTAAAGAAAAAGACATTTCTATGGTTGAAACACATTGTTGTGGTAGATATTATTTGTTGTCAAAGAAAAGGGAGTTTCTTACGAAACGATGGATGAAATATGGCAGATCAGAGGATGCATACAATTGTATCAAAAGCGGATTGAATTAAATTAGTCTGGAAATTTGACGTACTTGGTGTACAACATATTGGAAACGAAATTCAGAAGTAGTAAATCAGAGAGATCGGTTTGGATAGAGAAGAAACTTGCATACTAATCGTTACTGTGAATACTTTAAGCGATAATGGTCCCGATTAAATTTATTATACTCACTTGTGCTTTTTTTGTTATTTTTTTCCACTGGTATCATGATCAACATACTTTAATTCTGATTCTGATTTTCAAAAAGAATCATCACTAATATTAACAGTAAATGTTATTTTTAAGAGTTTGTTTATTCACCTGTCAAAAGTATTTGACAGTTAAATAACCTAACGGTTTGTTTACGTTTTGACGAACAGAAAATTTGCAACACGGTCGTGACGTCATAGCAAACTGATTCACGTAGTACCTAGTCTGTTATAGTAAATGAACTATAACCTCCCACTTCATCTTACGTACGATTTCATCTTTGCTGATTATATTTTTCGCCTTCCTCAACCAATCCAACGCGTCCTTATATTCCCCGTTCGCTATAAAGCACTTTGCGATCAACATTCGATTCTCCTTCCATTCTTTATCGGTTAGCTTCTCGGCCGTTAGGAAATGATTGAGGGCTTCTTGGTAAGTGGCAGCAGGCGGCTCCCCGAACAACGCCGCGCGGCTTTGCGTTCGTACCTTATTAAAATTGATTGAAATTAATTTTTACCCGACAGAAATGGTAGAGCTGTGTTTGATATACCATTTCAGTCCGGCACTTCGTAAGCGAACCTCCCCAGAAGGTGGTGCAACGAAGGGTCCTTGGGGCTCAATTTGATGGCTATATCGATGTGCTGTTTAAACAAATGGCCGTCGGAGATTTTGTCTTTCATCGATTGGAAATCCGCACGCGATCCAATCAGGATTGCATACCATTTGTGTGTTGAAGGGTCGTTGGGATTGAGCTTCAGAGCCCTTGTGCATGTCTCAATGCCTGAATTTCAAAAATAAAAAGGTAATCACTTAACTTCTTGAATAGCTTTTCTAACAAATTGTGACAAAATACACATTAAAAAAATTAAGTCATCTATTGTGTATCCTGACAAAGCTTTTTCTCAATTTATATCTATATTTAACCTAGTCCTACCAACGTTTTATCGTAACGTGTCCTACCAAGGTGTGCCTCACAGGCACACATCTATTTGTACACATTGTTGATGTAAATAATAGCAAAATATGCATTATTTATTTCATGTAGTAGGTATACAGTAAGATTAAAACATATAGAAAGAATATTGTGTGTCAAAAGATATAATTTAAAAATAGTACAAGATAGTAAAATATTTGAAAGTTATTTATGTAGTTTGCAATTTGTGCACGTGAGTATTTTCTCTGAATGTTCACCACAAACCGTTTGCTTACACTTATCACATAACTGTGTTGACATTCTGCTTTTCTTTGATGGGCAAATATAGCACCATTTTCGTTTTCTTACTTCTCGAGCCGAAGACTCCCCTGTGGTTGGTACTTGATTCAACGTAGTTTGTATCAATGAAGTATGACTTTTATGCAAGCCACTCAAACTACGACGTCTAATTTGCCCCAGTACTAATTCTGTTGTAATTTCTCGTAAGAAAATTTTGCGAAGTCTTCGTTTTTTGGAAATATGCCAGTCAGGATGGATATTTCTCCAAATGACAAATGAAGCTATTCCACACACATCAATTATATTGAAAAATAGACCAAAGGCCACCTATTAGTTTTGCGTTTCACTGAATATGTATGTACCATCTGATCAAGTGTATCCACCCCTCCTTTCGTGGAATTGTAGTACTTATTGATTTCAGATTTATTTTTATTTTCCTCATCAATGGTGGAGTCGTTGTGCATTGTAGATAATAAAACACGGTCCTACAGGTCTCTAATTGGTGCCAACTTGTCCTTTTGCCTTCGGAGGGTTCTGGTCGCTTTATCGTCAAAACGAATAAATCTTAGTAATTGAGTAAATCTATTTTGTGACATACACGCTCGATAAACAGGATTTCCATATAAAGGATTCCATAGCTCATTATAGTCCACCATTCCTTGTTTATTTCTTCCAGCAGTAATCAAAAGGCCCAAGAAAGCACGGATTTCAACGTCGTCAACTGGTTTCCACAAATCGCCAAGAATACGAACAGCCTCCTTATTAGTGAAAGTAACCACAATACCAATAACCGTATCATCAAAAAACAAATTGAATGCGTCACAAGGAGTATCAACATGCACTCCAGGTGGAAGTTTCACTTTGTTTAATTATGTTGTGTGCACGTGTTTTTCCCTTGGCAATCGGCGTGGCATTCCACTCGGTACCATCTTTTCCAATAAAAGTTTGCGAATGGCCGGGCGGTTCATCATTAGCATCACTATCGTCACTTCCTTCTTGTTCATCGCTTTCTTCATCGCCAGTTTCTTGATAATCCGCTTCACTAGAAGAGGTTTCGTCATTTGGCTCTTCTTCATCTTCACCATCATTTACATTCCTTCCCAAATCCTCATCACTTTCGTACAATGCATCGAGCAACTCCTTTTCAGTTAGTGGCCGGCGTCGGTCAGTCAACCAATCGGTCATACTTTCTGCATAAATTTCAAAACCAAATAAGCATAAACAACAAATCTATTTTTACTGGGGTCAATCAAAACTTTATTTTGCTTACCTGGTCTATACTATACTCTCCACTAGGTAAAAGAAATAAAATTAACCAATAGACACCTAAAACGGCCAATGCGTTCGTTAGGAAAGTCACAAATACACTGATAGCAATGCAGTTTGTAAGCTGATTGTTTTAGCAAAACGCATTTAGGGAATTCCCCTTCATATGCAACTGGAAGTTCTTACATACAAGGGGAAAGTCCCGAAATATAAAGCATATCTTATTACGGGGGATTTACCCACATACCTAGTTTTAAATAACGTAGCAATGCATTTTATAGTATAATAACAGTATGTGCCTCAAAGACACACCTTGGTAGGACGTGTCGGTAAATTATGTTTAATTTTTTTTACTAAAATAGGAAAAATATTTTTAAAAATTTTTTATGTCATTCTGTGTTAAATAGTTTATTTTGAGAATACAAAAATCCTCCAGCCTGTGGGCAGTTAACTTACAAAGTTCCAGCAATTTCAAAATCAATTGTGCCTCAAAAGTACACCTTGGTAGGTTTAGGGTTAAATATTATTTTCATATCTGCTTCCCGATGAAAAAATTTATTTGCAAAAAAACAGACTTTCTAGCTTTCAATGGATTACACCGAACATAGTTGAATGTAAAGATAGATTGTTATTTTTAAAAGAAATGAGCCAAAGATTTCCTATATTTCAACCTGTATTTAATAATTATTCGAGATTTTACAAAAATTATATTCGTGAAAGTCAAATAACTTATAACGATATGTATATCACAAATTCAACTAACAAATCGAAAGCTGTTTGGTTTTTAGTTAATGATAAAAGATTGCAACTTTCTTCAGTGGAAATTTTTATTTCCACTGAAGAAATGTGTAAGAGATTTAACAATCACTTTTCCAATCTGGCAAATAATATAATTATCGATAATAACCTTTCTGGTGCCATCGAATTCCATGAATTTGATAAATATATATCCAATTTCGATAAATCTTGTTGTCTATCTCCTGTTATTGCCGCTGATTTAGTCGACATAATAAAAAAAATTGAAGAGAGCGGCTTCTCCAGGCGATGATGGCATTAATACTGCTATTGTTAAAATTAGCTACGATTATTTTTTGTCTGTACTTACTTATTTGATAAATTTTTCTTTAGAAAAAGGCATTTTCCCTTCCGAATTAAAAGTTGCTGTAACCAAACCTATTTTTAAGGAACGAGGTAACAGACTATAGACCAATCAGCTTGCTTAATGTATTCGCCAAAATATATGAGTCCGTAGTTAACAACAAATTGATTGACTATTTTCTAACTAACAATATCTTTAGTTCCAGTCAACATGGGTTTTTGCCTAATAAGAGCACCAACACAGCTTTAAATAACATAGTCACATTAATTTATTCTTCCTTAAACAAATCTCACGTGTGTGCAAATTTATCAATTGATTTAACAAAGGCCTTTGATTGCGTTAATCACTCAATTTTACTATATAAGTTGGAGAAATATGATGTAAGAGACTTGCGAAGAAATGGTTTATAAGTTACTTATCTGATCGTTCCCAAAAGGTGGCTTGTAAAAATGTAAAATCAAAACCAGTAAAAATGGAAGTTGGTGTACCGCAGGGATCTGTTTTAGGCCCAACTTTCTTTTTAATATTCATCAATTACCTTCCTAAATATGCAAACACAAACAATATAGTCTTATATGCGGATGATATAAACATTGTCACTACTTCTAATAACAGCAACATTGTATTTCAAAAAATAGAATCACACTTTATCTCGGTCAATAACTGGGCCTCTTTAAATAAAATTGTAATCAACAAAGATAAAACAAATCTTGTAGTATTTAAAACCAAAAACAACATAAATTAAAATATATCTTCATTGCAATTGCTGAATATCTCTATACCAGTAAGTGACACAACTAAGATACTTGGCCTAATTTTTGAAACTACCTTAAGTTGAAAAACCCATGTTGACTTTCTTAACAAGAATTTAGCAAGGATAAATTATTCGTTGTACCATCTAAAACAGAGTTGTAGTATGGATGTATTGAAAACGGTGTACTATTTAGATTTTTATTCTAGACTGAAGTATGGTGTTCTTTACTGGGGTGCATCCAGTGCAGCACAAAGGATTTTTATTCTTCAAAAACGTGCCTTACGAATAATCTACGGACTAAAACCACGTGATTCGTGTAAACCAATTTTTAAAACACATCAAATATTAACATTTTACGATATCTATATCAATATATAGAAACATTATGTTTTGTATATAAAAATTTTGATCAATTTTGTAATTCAGTTAATCACACCTATAATACTAGATTAGACAATTACTTACTTCCACCAATTCATAAAACTGCAATATTTCAAAAAGTATTGAGTTCATTGGATGTAGACTATACAATGTACTGCCCAATAATATTAAAGAAATACAGCAATTTTTTAAATTCAAAAATTCTGTCAAAAATTTATTATTAAACAAAAACTGTTATAGTTTGGGAGATTTTTTTTGCAAATATTTAAGTTATATTACTCAAATACTTAGTTTTGTAAGAAGTTGTTCCTTTGTTTCCTTTTTGACGTTTTTCTTGTTATTTTGAAAATAAAGTGATATTATTATTATTATTACTATTATTAATTATTATATCTCTTAAACGGGATTTTCAATTGATTTTCTGATATACGATTATAATCAGCGTAACATCGTTGATAATTTAATCAACATCGTAGCTGCAGTATTAACAAAATTAGCAATAGTGCGTCTATAACTTTGAACAGCCTGTATGAGGTATATCGACGAGTATTTAAAAAAAATATATTAATGAAAATATAAAAATAAACAGTTTCATGCGAACCCTCAGTCTTGAAAGGATAATAAATTTCCGTATCATTATCAGTGTAAACATTTAACATTATCAGATATATAAATAATATAATGTAAAGGACCAAAAATACTGCCCTGCGGAATCCCCAGACTCAATAAGCCGCTACGAAAACTTTTTTATATGAGATTAGTTGTGTTCTATTTAGTAAGATTAAAAAGAAATTAAAGTTATAGCTGAATCCAGCATGCTTCAAGATAGGAAGTAGTAAAGAAGGATTATTAGTGGTGTAATGATTTATTTATACTTTGTTTCGAAAATAGAGAAAATAGCAAAAATTTCGGAAAACTTTTGTAGTGAATTTTGGCTGATTGGAAGACACCAAACTACACTGCGCACTCAACTGTCAATTGTTTTGATATTTGTTTATTAATTCTCGTTATTGCTATGTTAGTTTTTTTTTTTTTTATTACCAATCATTGGGAAATTATTTAGTTAGAGTAGGAACATTTCAATTGTTATAGAACTAGGGTTGCCATATTTTCAAAAGCAAAAATACGGACAGTGCACCATATCAATTAACATTTCTGTGAAATGTTCTTCAATATATCGAATTATCACAGGTACTAATTTAATATCCTTTTTATTTGAAGTATTAATTGTAACGGATATAAAATTTGTAGAGTTAAATTCACTTTCCAATTCTTTAAACAGAAAAGGTGAAATTACGTTCAAAATAATTGCTTCATAATATTTTAAATTTCAAATACAGTTGATATGAGTACAGAAACAGATATTACAAAAATGATTGATTCATTGATTGAACGCCAGGGGAACGACAATCGCAAACTAATCAAGCACAACCTCTTGTTTATTTGAAAGAAAATAAATCATAAATCTGTAGATGACGCACATCATACGAAAGTTTGAATGCTAAAATAACTATAAAAATGACATGAGTACGACAAATTGGAAACTAGAAAAAAATACGGACGCTTTGCAGAAATACGTACAAACTACGGACAGTTTATAATTTACGGACAAGGCTTACAAAATACGGACTGTCCGTAGAAAATACGGACGTATGGTACCCTTATATAGAACCCATATAGTACTTAGAATAGGTAGCCTCGTGTAGTACCTTTTTAGGTGGAGCACGGAGTTGGGATGATTTGTAATTATTTAGTTTTTTCATAAATAAAGTGTGTTGGTTATATTTTTCCGTGTTTTCTCTACCTTTTTTGAGGTATAAACATAAACCCAAAGCTGTCAAAAATCGTTCTAATTAGTAAATAATGAATAAAGAGGCTCACTGTCAGCTAGAATAAAGAAAGAATAGAAAAAAGGAAAGATGCCTTCAATACTTAACTTCTTAATACTACTTTTAACCTAAATATGTGGACGTAACACTAGTAATACCAATACTCAAATTTCAATAACGCGTATTTCGTATTCAGTACCTAAATAGACCTCCGACGCATAGCCCTGATAACTTATAACGCAAAAAAAAGTAAGGTATCTATTTAAATCGAAGAGAAAAGATACATTCATATTTCTTACTGATTTAAATCAGAGATACTTTTCTGTGTTAAAATATATTTAAATCTTGAATTACTTTTCAATCTAAAATGATTTGTTAAATAATGTTGATGAACTGTTTGAAATTAATCAATCCTTATGTTTAAAGTCACTAAGGCAAGATTCTAAGACTACTCTATGAGTAAAGATTATTTGAAAGAAAGAAATACTATCTGTCTGTTTTATGTTTTATTAACCAACGTCATCGATTTTTGTCCGTATGAACCAAATAGATACTTCAGAGTCAAATTAAAAACCGTATAAACACGATATCTTATGCGCGGTTTTCAGTATTAAGTTTAAATTCGATTTACATTCCCTTTAATTAAAATAACTTACCTATTGAAAACTTTACAGAATGCTGTGTGTTCTAAAAAGAACATTTTGTTCTTGCAAAATATAAAAAGAATGTGAAAAATCGGCGAGAAATAACTAATAATAAACCAAATACACAAACTAAGGACGCTATAGGTTAGATTTGATAACTGACAAGTGCCATAATACAAACCGGAAACGGTGCACTATTTTAAATTTCAAGTATTGTACTTAAACAAAGCAGTAATAGGGCTATCTCTATCTATCACATTCATGAAATTAATTCTTGTATCTTTTTCTGTGAAACAAGCGAAAACTTTGCTTCTTTTTTCAATACTTGAGAAAAATAGTCAAATCAGGAGATTGTCTTTACTCGTATGATACATCAATGAGGTTGGTTAAAACATAAAATTGACCGACAGTACTTCTTTAAATTGTTAAAATATTTTATAAATATATTTTTTGTCTTGGAAACATTTCTAATCTAATTAATAAAAATTATAACAATAATTCACGCTAAATAGTTTAATTTGCTTATAATGAAAGCAAAAAGTCACAATTGCGATATGGAATTCTTCTTAGGGGCCCCAGCTCTTCTGCCAATGCAGTCTTCATTAAACAGAAAGAGCAATAAGATATATTGAGGGTATTAATCAATTAAAATCCTGTACAAACCATTTCATCTCTTTAAAAATATTAATTTTATTTGAATTGCACATCTTAGAAGCCACTGTTCACATTCATAAACATAAACACAAAATTTCACTTGCTAAAAATCCACAACATTCTTACAGTATAAGAGATCCTAAACTGCAATTAATGAAGCACAATTTAGAGTTAAAAGCTGATTGTATTGATATTCTTGGAATAAAGATTTACAACTACCTTCCTGATAGTTGGAAGGAATATTATATATAGTGCAAATAAATTTAAGGAAACTATAAAAACTTGGTTGTCAACAAGGTGTTTTTATTCAATTAATGAGTACTTGGATTACTGTTTTTGAAGTATATTTATTTTGACTTTTGTCATTTTAATTTCTACTTTAGTTCTTTTGTATCTTTATTTCGATTTTTCTTTTTGTAATTTCAAGTACTACATTATTTATTTGTATTTTCTATTCCCCCTCCCTATTTTTCCTTTTGACCTATCTCAAACTCTAGTCGAAATTTTTGGAAATTTAATTTATTACTAACTTCCAGTTGTTGTTAAACTAAAAAAAAAATCATCACTGCTTTGTATTTTGTATTGATTTTAGTAACACTCTATGACTAATGAGTTCATAATTGTGTATACAAATAGGCATAATTATGTGCCTGACAAAATCCTGATTATTGATTAGGTAAGAACTATAAATTTCAAAATAAGTCAAAAAGGTCAAAAGCATTCATTTTGAATTTATTCTGACATAAGTAAATGACTGATATTTAGAGTACAAATTTGATTACCAACATTTTTTTAATAGGTTTAAAAATGATTATTAAAACAAACGTGGAAATTTCCTGTATAGCTTTGTATCTTTTTAAAATGTTTTTAATCCATTTAACAAAGCACTACTTTTCATCAAATATTACTCTTCTTTTGAGAAAAAATTAATAAAAAGGGTACCTACTTGCAGATAACTATTTAGTAAAATATATACTCTATAGAAATGAATAAACAACTAATTTAATTTCAACAAAAAACAAATAGAATTTACAAATCTGACATTCAAATGTTGCCACATTCACCCTAAGCCCAAAAAAAATCACTAAATACATCCCAACAGAACCTCAAATAAAAGAACCCCAACAACAAGACAAAAACCAACCTTTTTGTATATGATCCTGCTTCTGGCTGACATCCGAAGTTACCATCGCTAATTGATAATAGGCCTTCGCCATTCTCCACAGTAAATCGGCATTTTCACTGTGTTCCTCCAATAAATTCTGTATCACAACTAAGGTCTCTTGGATCACATCAGCGTTTCCATTATCTAAATTCCTTTCGATTTCACCTAAAGTTCTCTCAAAGCTCTTCTCTATAGTTGTCAGTGGGATCTCTTCATCGCTGAGATCGTAAAATTCCTGATCGGAGCTCTCTGCGTCAAGAACACTACCATAATCTTCAGTGAAGTTGTTGTAGTAGACAAGAATGAGTTTCTCTTCTTGTTCCTTTTGAGCTTTTTATCCCTTTTCCTGTAATTGAAACACTACTCAAGAAATTCATGCGTAATGTGGGAGAGTCCACAAACTTACTGTTGTAGATCTCGCAGTTGATCCAGCTCGTTTCTCATCATCGATAGCTGCCTGGACATCCTAGCCACATCTTGAGATAGGACATGTCTTCGGCGCTCTTGGCGAAAATGTTCTATAATGAGGATTGTTGCTGCACCGATGACACCTATAAAGGTAGCACCAATAATATGCCAAGTGTTTGCTGTAGACATTTTTTTTTTGGAGGATGGAATCAGAGAAAATACGAATTTCTAAGTCTGTTTTAGGCTAGGCTGTTTTTACCGCGAATTTTTTGGTTAAAATCGAACGTTTTAGTTGTGGTTGACATGTTGACGTGTCGTTCTAGATAAGTCACGTAATATTTAATGGACGTTCATTAAGAAAACCGTTGAATTTTGGGTGGGA
This sequence comes from Protaetia brevitarsis, assembly GCA_004143645.1. Lineage (NCBI taxonomy): Eukaryota > Metazoa > Arthropoda > Insecta > Coleoptera > Scarabaeidae > Protaetia > Protaetia brevitarsis. The sequence goes on along the minus strand of RXPK01001701.1, from coordinate 105,093 downwards.
AAAGCGCGATTTTCTATTTCGATTAAAATTATTAGGGCAACTGTCAAATTTAAGAGAATACGTTGGGAAAAAAATGACATTTGAAAATACAATGTGCCAACCTTTGAACTGTTTATGCAACTAAATTCTATTTTATATATGCCAAATTTTTCATATAAATTAGGCTTTCCAATTTGATATTAGTATATCTATATATACGTTGTTAATATTCTGTTGTATATCTTTAAAAAACATTTCGAATTTATAAAGCTAATAATTTAAAATTTAATTTAAAACTTGTTTGAAGACGCTGTTGTTTTTATTTAATATATTATAATAAAAAATGCTTTCAGTTGAACATCCACATTCTTATAGGTGTATAAATACAAAAAAGAAATATTACCTAAAGCTCCACGTTTTAACATTGTGTAATTTACCTACGAATTTAACTTAGCAATTAACAACACAATCAAATGGTATATTAGATTAGTCAGCATATTTTAGGCTGTTTAAAATACAGGTAATTTTCTTCTATGACATCAAGAGAAAGCCTCGGGGCAGAATAAAATTATTTAAATTTGAAACGTGACCTGTTTCTTAAAAAAAAATCACTTTTTAATTTAAAACTTCCTATTCTTTGTGGTATATATATATTTATCTTCTTTTTGAACTATATAAGATATAAATTTACTTAAATTTGACCTTGTAATATTCCTAAGTGTTTTATCTGGAAATCTAGATCATTTGTCAAATTTGTGATTTAAATTGGTAAAAATTACAATTAAAATCATCCATATATGAGTTCTCCGCAGTCTAGGAATTTTCTACATTGCTTGTATATAAAATAGGAGAGAATATTTTCTCTGTTTCTTTATCTGAGAAAGGACAATGAATTTCACCTTGGTAATTGGTGATATATAATAAACCTTTTATGGTGTCGTATAATTTTGTATTAAATTGATACACAGCTAAATGTAATTAGATAATGTTCTTTTCATCCATATTTATTAATATCTATAATGGTTACATGTTTTGGCCGAAACTGGCCATCCTCAGACTTTTATATAACGTCAATGTAAAAAACAAATTAAAATGTTATTGATTAAAAATAAAAAATAAACTAGAGAGAAATGTGTCATCTAAATATTAAAATGATAATATTTTTTTTATTCTTAATCAATGATAACATTTTAATTTGTTTTTTTACATTGACGTTAGCGAGCCTGAAGATGGCCAGTTTCGGCTGAAACATGTACCTATATAGCTATTGTAGATAGTAATAAATATGAATAAAATAATAGAGAGAACGTTATTTAATTACATTTGAATATTTATCCATTCAAGTAGGTAACATTCAACAGTTTTAGTTTTATGTTAAACAGTTCTCATACAAATTAAAACCACATAACTCCATTTATACTGACAGGATTATCTTGAATCTTTTCAATTAACGCTAATAGATTTGACATTCACTGTAGATGTTAAAAAAGAAGTATCATATTCTCAGTGTCAATTATAATTAATTTAAAAAACATACATTTAAATTTTTCGCCTCTTTTGTAGTTATAGGGGCTGTAACTTTCTGTGACCAAAGAAATGACATTTATACGCACTTATAATTTTATTCTCATGCCTGAAACTATCATTTCTTATTCTATGGTTTTGACAATTTAGCAGTTTCTCCAACTTTTTAGTATAAAAGTAATAAAGTGGTGCACATATTTTTTTCTAGAACTATACACTCGAATACCACTACTGTCCAAATATTTAGTACACAGTATGGCAAAACGGTAAACATTAAAATGACAGCAGCAGTTTGTGATTATAAAAAGATTCTAAAAGACATTCACACCGGAAATATCGAGGTATTAAAACGATTCCACGAAAACTACCCAGACAACCACTGGACGTGTTTGCGTTACGATAAAACTGGGGATACCATCCTACATGTTGCTTCAAGATTCGGATATTTGAACTTAATTGATTATATCTTAAACAATTACCTTCCAAAAGCAGTTGATTGCAGAAACAACGATAATAAAACTGCTCTACATGAAGCAGCACAGTTTGGACAATCAGAAGCTGTGGAACTGCTGCTTAAAAATGGGGCAGAAGTTGATGCTTTGAAAAAAGCCGATTGGACTCCACTAATGTTAGCATGCACCAAGGTTAACCAATCAGAATTTAAGGACACGATCACTATAGAACAGTTGAAGCGCTGCTTAAAGGGCATGCCGAGGTTAATTATAGGAATAAAGATGGTTGGACACCTTTGCATTTGATCGCTAGGGAAGGTGAGGTTAGGATATTGGAATTGTTATTAGATTATGGATTAAATGCGGAATTGGTGACTAAAAATGGACGATCAGCTTTGCATATTGCTGCCTTGCATGGGAATTTTGACATGACGAAGAAATTAGTGAGGTTAGGTTTGGATGTAAATAAACAAGATGGCTGTGGGAATACCCCATTGCATGAAAGTATATTGGGTTCAAATTTGGCGATTTCGAATTTGTTATTGGATAATAACGCGGATTTATACTGCCGGAATAAATCTGATTTTACTATTTTGCATTTAGCAGCTGCCCAAGGCAATATCGACGTCATAGACTACGTGATTTCAAGGTTAAACATTGAGGTTAACATTAAAACTGTCAGTGGTTTGACACCTCTGCATTGTGCCGCACGTAATAATAAACGAAAAGATGCTTATGACTTTTTAGTGTCGAAAGGTGCTGATGTGAATATCAAGGACAACTTCGGAAGAACTTCAAGTGATTATTTGTGAAAAATAGTAACAAAGAAAAGAACAAGGTGTTAAATATAATTTAGTAATATTATTATTATAGTCTTGTTACAATTTCAAAGTAATATTTCAATTTTCTGTTTTAATCCCATTTTTTCCATTCCATACCGTCTGGAGGCTTAACAGGAACCTTTTCCTTCTTGATTTCGTCCCAATTCGTGCTTAAAACCGTTCCCCCGCTCTCAAGCTGAAATATTAGATTATTAATCACCCTGTATAATAAAAAACATGTTTAAATCATTTCATTTGCTGCTAAATTAAATTTTAGTGAAACTAAAACACAAATTTTGCGTTAAAATAATGAAATAATACACAGAATTTAACCAGCATGCATATGATATGATATACATACAACTGTCAAAATCCAGGAATTTGACATACGAATTTAAGAAAATCTAGAAATTACGCCCATTCCATGTGATATTAATCGTTCTGTGTATAATTTTGACAAACAATATCGTTGGATAAAATTCATTTTAGGGATTATTATAATCGCAAAATTAAACCTATTATAACAACTGTCAAAACCTATGGGATTCTCTCAATTATAAAATAAATTTTGATCAAGTGACATCTGTCAAAAATTGTACAGATCTGTCAAGTGACAATTATCTCACGACTTAATCATTAAATAAATTCAATTTTTGAATTCTAATCGCGAAATCTGACTTGTAACAGCTATCAAAATCAATGTAATTCTGTCACTTACGAAATAAATTTTAATTCAGTGACGTTTGTCAAAAATTTCACATATCTGTGAAGTGACAATTTAAATAAATTCAATTTTGGAATTCTAATCGTAAAATTTGACCAGTAACAGCTGTCAAAATCAATGTAATTCTGTCACTTGCAAAATAAATCTAAGTCAGTGACGTTTGTCAAAAATTTCACATATCTGTGAAGTGACAATTATCTCAACACCTAATCATTAAATAAATTCTAATCGCAAAATCTGACCTGTAACAGTCAAAAATGTCAAATTTAATGTAATTTTATGAATTGCAAAATAAATGTTGACAGGTGACATCTGTCACAAATCTCACATTACTTATTCGTTAAATAAAATCAAATAATAATAATAATAAAATCTGACCTGTAACAGCTGTCAAAATCAATGTCATTCTTCAATTATAAGATGAATTTTAATTTTATTTTATCAGGAGTTCAAACAATTATACTGCCCTATTTGATGTCTAGGCGCATTACGTATTTGAAACATTTGGTTAATTATTTATGGTACTGAATAATTTGTAATCATTGTAATCCTGTCAATTACAAAATAAATTTTGACAAGTGACGTCTGTCAAAAATATGAGGATATTATAAATGATAATGATCACGATACTTAGCCATTAATTTAATAAAAATCAATTTTGGAAATCTAATAATAAAATCCGACTTGCTATGGCTGTCAAAATCAATGTAATTCTTCAATTACAAAATGAATTGTGACACCTATCAGAAGTACAATCAATTATACCGCTGTATTTGATGTCTAGACGCATTGGCACAGAATAATGACGTATGTAGAGAAAATTTGACAGGTATGTAATTCTGTCGATTACAAAATAAATTTTGGCAAATGACATCTGTCAAAAAATTGACGATATGATAAGTGATAATGATCATGATATTACATGTCCTTAAATAAAATCAGTTTTGGAATTCTAATAATAAAATCCGACTTGCCACAGCTGTCAAAAACAATGTAATTCTTCAATTACAAATTGAATTTTGACAGCTGTCAGAAGTTCATTCAATTATACTGCTCTATTTAATGTCCGGTCGCATTATTTATTTGAAAGATTTGGTTAATTATTTATGACACAGAATAATTATGTTTGTAGTAAAAATTTGACAAGTGTGACAAGTGCCAGTTATCATACATTTAAAATCTAACTAATGTTAAATCTGGAGTTCTAGCAAGAAAATCTAACACGTAATGGGTGTCAAACTTGTCAAAAAGCTATTTTATTTGATATTTAATCACTCTGTGTATTAAGATGATTCATTTGGTGGCAAATTCACATTTAAATAACTACTTACATAGCTTTTATTCATCGCTTTCTTAACTTCATCGCTGCCTTTACCATAGATCTCTTGGAAAAGCTTATTCACAGCTTCCTCACCTTCAGCTTTTTCTTTAGCTTCTTGCTCTTTAATATCTTTTTCAATCGCTGACCAATCTTTGCCTTTCTTAGACGTGGGATAAGGTGGAGGTCCATCACTAATTTTTGTGGAAGATGCTAAAATTAAAGTTACTTATCCGATTATTCAAATGGAAAATAAAGATTTTACCTTCTGGTACTTTTAAGATTTGCTCATCCGGATTCCCTTCTAATTTATCCCATTTCAGGCCTTCTAATTTCTTTAGTTTTATTTCAATCTATTCCGAGAGTAAGAAAAAAAAAAATAATGAAATAACCCACAGTATGGATTTTGCCACTTACTTTCGATGGGGTAATCTTGTAGCTGCATTGTTCTGGAACAATGGTATGAGTTAAACGATATTCCAAGTCATGTTTCTCTTCTCCTACAGTAACATCAACTTTCAAGGTGTTTTCCCTAAAGGTGATTTTGAGATTATCTTGTTGGACGTTTTTGATTAATACTGTGACCACAACAGTGGCCTCCGTTTGATACCAATCGTGTTTAACTGTCCGGTTAACCTATAAAGTAACTTTTGATTAAACACGTGGGATATTTCATTGTCCTTACCTGACAGGCACTTACAGTTTCTGGCATTATTTCATTTATTTGAGAAAGTTGTTTTGAAAAGTCAGAATTTTTGACAGTAAATATAAATGTGCTAATAATAATAAAGTACTAAGCGCGTGAAATTAGAAATGGATGACACAAACAACTTGAAGTTTTCAAGGAATGATATTTATATACAGGTTTGTCAAATTTTATGAATTCAATATTACATACATGAATGACAAGTTTATACCTCAAATATTTAATTTTTGCGTGTGTTCTACTTTATTATTCTTTATGTTTATTTTGCTAAGAAATTTCTGATATTATGCTTGTTTATTATTTACATGAAAGTGCTCTCAAAGAAATGAAAAATTAGAAATATATAAGCAGGAGGTTTGTTCGCTGATGCTACTCCAGTAAACCAAATTCACATTTCCCGCAATTCTATTTAGTAACTTCAACTTAAAGGTATTCAAATAACTATTAATGTAATACAAAATCGTAAGTAATTTCCTGCTTTAATGTTGAAGTTACAAAAATAATTGCGGGAAATTTGAGTTTGGTTCACTGGGACACTTTTTAGATTAAAATAGGATAGAAGATTCACTCTTTACATGTACGAGAAAGAAAAATGTGCTTCAGTGGAATTGGTGTAACACCAACGAACCTCTATATAATAAATCATATATATTCTTTATACAGGATTATTGTAAATGTAAGTAAAATAAAGGAATGAACAAAATCACTTTTTTTTTGTAAACACATTTATTTATCACAGGTAAAAATATACAATATTATCGTAAAATAATCTTCTAATTTTAATAATTTCTTGTATCAATGTAAAAATCGTTTGAAACCACAGAAATTTGATATGATAAAATGGCAACTCATTTAAACTGTTTATTTAATTTGTTTCGTTATCTTTCTACCGTTCTTCACTTGTTAGTTGCTAAATATTTTCTACTCTTAATAATTTACCTATTGTAGTGTAAAAAACCAACTATATTTTTTTTCCTTAAATTTTATTATACAGGATGTTTATTTATTAGGGTGACGTTTTAAGTTGAGCAGTCAATATAGGGACCTAGATGGTATTTTTAAAAAATACTGATGCAAATTTTAACTCCAACAAGAAACATCCTGTATAAAACTAACAATGCAGCTATTTTGACATTTGGCGTAAATTTACCAAATATATTTATCTTTATATTGTTTGGAGCAAAACTGAAAATTGAACAGAAATAAATAATATATTAATGATACATATATGCCAATATGCTATACAATACATACTTACGATAAATAAAAATATATATATATATACTAATTTCTGTTATATATTTATATTATATACTCCTATAGTGTATATACAATAAATTTAAGCTGATATTTATGAAATATCGCTTTGTATGTGGCATTCATACTATTATTAATAATAATATTATAATGTTATATACTTATGTAGTATTTGTCTATAGTCATTTGTTTTTTACTCGTGGCCAAAAAATCAGGTACATACTTAAAATAAAAATAAAAAAAGAATTATCAAATTCTCACAGTCAAATCATCTGTGACGTAAAATGTCGTTTATTTATAGTATAAATTTGACAGATTTGACAACTGACGGTTAAGTAAAATATGACATCTGACACCTGTCAAAAATCTACTCAATTTACGTCATTTTACGCCCTAGAAATTTACCAATAACGGCAAATGCAATCGCTCAAAATAAAGCTAAATAAATAAATAGTAATTTTTCTAAATGTAAACTTTATGCGTTGCGGATAATCCAGATGCGATTACCACAGCTCGCATTTATCTTTGGGGTTCATCTTGGTCCCAGGGGCGCATTTGAATTCTTCCGAGAATTCGTTTAAATTCGTCAGAGATCCGATCACCCTGTATTTGGCCGGGGAATGCGGATCCTTGACGATTTCTAAATTGGCTGTCTCTGTCGTCACCGTCGAGCACCAGACTTGAGCGAACGCCAAGAAGAACAGCTGCTTATGCGTCAAATCTAATCCGGGCAGTGGCGGAGGTTCGGTTTTATCGTTAGTATATTCAAGGTAAGCGTGATAAGCGGCTTTTAGCCCTCCGTTGTCGGCGATATTTTCACCTAGAGTTTGATTTCCGTTCAAATTCTTCCCGTTTATTTGGTATTTGCCTGAAAAAATTAAAGATTTATTAAAGATTATTTTGACGTTGACACGTGTCAACGTCATTAGCTCGAAATAAAACTCACTGTATTGTTTCGTGAAGCATTCAGTGCGATTTTTGAACAGTTCTATGGTATTGTTATTCCACCATTGATGCAGATTGCCGTCCTTGTCGAATTCGCGACCTTGATCGTCGAAGCCGTGGGTTAATTCGTGCCCCATGACTACGCCCATGCCTCCGAAATTTAAACTGGCGGGATATTTTGAATCGTAGAAGGGATTTTGTAGAATTCCGGCCGGGAAAACCATTTGGTTCTTTCCCGGGGTGTAATAAGCGTTGACGGTGGAGGGGGACATACCTATTATAAGAAAATGTGATAACGTTTGACAGTTTCTTGATAAGCCATTTTTTTATTTTGATAAATTTTGCAGCAATGAAAATATATGTCTTTTAATGTTGTTAATCATAAAGAAAATGCATTTTGATATAAATTAAATATTGACAGCTGTCAATGGCTATTGATTATCTTAATTTGATAAATCGAAAATATATCTTATGCTATCTTTCTAAAATTATCTTAATTTCGATAAATGAGACACAGAAAGAAGGTACTAAGTAGCAGATGTCAAAATATAATTAATATTATTAGCAATAGAAATGACAGATGACACAGTTTCGATAAAAAAATAAATTGGAATTTATATCTAATTTAATTTTGGCAGCGAAATTGTGGTACTTGATAAATTCTGCATATTGCGATAATATTTATAAAATAGAAATTTATTTTGACAAATTAAAACTGTCAAAATCCACCAAATAGAAACTGCAAAACATCACCTTTTTTTATTATTATTAATAAAAATGCAACATTTTTGACAGCTAGTGATATTGTCCATTAGGGGGACATACCTATTATAAGAAAATGTGATAACGTTTGACAGTTTCTTGACAAGCAATTTTTTATTTTGATAAATTTTGCAGCAATGGAAATATATGCATTTTAATATTGTTAATCATAAAGAAAATGCATTTTGATATAAATTAAATATTGACAGCTGTCAATGTCTATTGATTATCTCAATTTGATAAATCAAAAAAATATGTCTTATGCTATCTTTCTACAATCATCATCTTAATTACGATAAATGAGATAGAAAGAAGGTACTAAATAGCAGATGTCAAAATTTAATTAATATTATATAGCAATAGAAATGACAGATGATAGTTTCGATAAAAAAATAAATTGGAATTTATATCTAATTTAATTTTGGCAGCGAAATTGTGGTACCTACTTGATAAATTCTGCATATTGCGATAATATTTATAAAATAGAAATTTATTTTGACAAATTAAAACTGTCAAAATCTACCAAATAGAAATTGCAAAACTTCACCTTTTTTAATCATTATTAATAAAAATGCAACTTTTTTGACAATTAGTGATATTGTCCATTAAACAATAATTATTTTGACGTGAATTAACTGTCGAAATCTAGCGATTTGGTAAAGAGATAGAAGTTCTAAAACATCTTATATTATTACTAACAAAAAATACAGCATTTTTAACAAGTAGTAATGCTGCCCATTAAAAAAAAATATTTTGACGTGTATTAATGCTGTCAATGTCATATCAGGTGATGTTTATTAATGATTTGATAAATGTAAAATGACAACTGTTTGCTTGAAGTGGAAAAAATAAAGTAAATATAATTAGCAACCAATAATCTATGTCAAAATTTATACTATTTGTCTATTAGATGTTTTAATCTAGGCAATTGATGACTGATGAGTCGTGCAGATAAAGGCAATCTATTAATTTGACGAATAATTTGAATAAATCTTTTTTAAGTGCTGCTACTAAAAACGAAAGTCAAATTTGCGCTTGTCTTACTAATAAAGAAAGAAAGATAGAAGACAGGTAAGGAAAGTCATATAACTCCATTGTTTAAATTGTCTGCTCTTTCTTTTGGTGGCGCTGTTAGCAGCTGTTAGTAAATTGTCAAATAGCTTTACTTTTGTCATAGTATACATATACATCTAACCAGCAGTTTCATATCGTCGGAAACATGGGTCTCAAACGTATCCTACCTGAGAACTTCGCAGTGTCGCATAGGTGGCTGAAATTGTAACTAAAACTATTTGAATTTGATTACAAACAAAAATATAACCTACAAAGCTGTTCCATTCTGTCATTCTGTTCCTAGCAACGTTATTGGTAACACTGATGTCGTGCGATTTTCTGTCAATTATTCCAGTATATAGGTTATATTCGTACCCACTTTGCAATTATTAGTTGCAAGCAAAGCCGCCAAAGCGACATTGTGTAATTCCTTAAATTGACAGACAAAAGATTAAAGGCGTCGACACTAAGTGAAACTTCTGTTTAGGTTTATGCTCTGCTTTTGTGTTTGCACGTGTTGACGTAAACACTATTAGTATGTCGATGTAACAGCATCTGTCAATGGTACGTTGACAGCCGCGTAAAACTGTTTACATACACAGTTTTTAATTTGTACCGATTTGTTTTATATGGATAAAAACTGTCGACATAGGTTAACACATAGAATAGGCAGAGTATATAAATATGCAAATATTGACAATAAACCCTTGTTTATGTATCTTAATAGTTATTCAATCGATTGAAGTACCTTTGGGTGTCTCTTAGATGGCGCGCCACGTAAATGAGATTGTACATTGGCGCAGAGCGCCATCTAATAAACACCCAATGGTACTTCCAATCAGTTGAATAACACTATTAAGATATATAATCAATGCAATAAATGCGTGGTAGCATATACATACTACGACAATATTTGCAAAGTAAATTACTTTTGATCAGTTACAACTGTCAAAATCTACTGATTACCTCTTCAGTTTTATAATTTATAATTATTCCAAAACATGTACCTTTAATATCTTTATTAACAAAATTAGATGATTATTAAGTAAAAGATGATAAGATATAAAAATATGATATTCACACCTCAAATGACAGCTGTCAAACTTAATTACATCGTTAATGATAGATACTACTTACTCCACGTAGTTTTATTAACGGGTTCATTAATTTTTTCCAAGTTCTTAATCAAGTTGTAATAATTCAGCTGGATGTTGTTCTCAAAGTAAGTGTTATTCCTAACTGTCAAGTTATAGTAACGTTCGTCTAATAATTTAGGATCCTGTATGAAGTCTGGATAACCTGTCAAAATAAGAAAAATATGACATTTTTCCACTATAGATGCTTAAAATATTTGTTTTGTTTTACTAGGAATACCTATCATGTCTGAGATGGCGTCCGCCTTGATTTCAGCTGCCTTTCTGGTCTCCGCGTCCATCCATTTCAGATTTTTGAAGTTTTTCTTAAACGCGTTACGGACTTCGTTTATCATCTCTTCGGCGTGTGTCTTTGAATCGCCGTGGAAGACTTCCCTCACAAATATGGCACCGATTGCAAAACCTACATAATGAGGTGAATAATATTTTTTTTTCCCTAGCTCATTTCAGGGAGGAAAGTCATACTTTTCCTCACTAGGGAGGAAAGTTGTACTTTTCTACGTGAGGAAAGTGCTATTGCAGGTCTTGGGTAATTATATAATATTTGCCCGCGGCCTGCAATAGAGCACTTTCCTCCTTTGGTTTGAAATATGCTATTGTAATACAACTACAATAGATTTGATATTTACCTAAAACGTTATTAGTGTCTGTGACGCAAAATCGCCATTGTGGTTCCTCTCCGCCTTCAGAACCGATAAGTACTTTTCTAAGTCCCTTGTACGCGTCCCTGAAAGCCTTTGATAAGCACCCGGTGTATGTTCTCACAGTTTGCCATATTAAGTAGTTGTTCAAGGTGCTAAGGGAAAAAAAAAACCGTTTTAAAATCATCAAAATTAACGCAGTTACGAATTATAAGGGTCATAAGTAGTCTCATGCGGCACACCGGATGCGTGATTGAAATTTTAATAGTAACAATACGATTTTTTCACAACTTACAGCCTTCCTTCATCGGTTTCATTATATTCTCTGATCAACAGCGTCAAATTGCTCAGATATTCAGGCGCGTACACCACAACATGTTCCTTGGCGTTTATCTTCTTGTTGACGACTTTCATGGCGTTCTCGAAAAACGTACGCCAGTCTATCTGTAAAATAACGATGTCAGAAAATTTTATTTTCCAACACATGCGGGTTACGAAAGGTTGCCTTACAAATCCTGCTAGTTCTTGCAGCTCTTTGACGGTCATCAGGTTGTATAGAGCTTCTTCGTCCCTCCGCAGTTCGCTGGGTGTTGTTATGTTCGCTAATTTTGTTTCGAACGTTAGGACTTCTTGCATTTGAGCTTTGGTTTCGTTTAGTGGTCCACCCAGCAGGACCCCTACCTAGGAAGCTTGTGTTTTGAAAGTAATCTTTGAGTGTTTACCAATCTTTTCGGCCCAGTAAAATGTTACATCCTTTCAAAAATTGAAATAAGTGATAAGGAAAAAATTCAGATAATTAAACGAATAACGATTTTTATAACTTTATTCTAATTATTAGAGACCGGATTATATGTAAAAAAAAACTGGAATATATGTGCATATATATGCATCGATTTTTGAGAAAATATGCATAAACCTGAGGCATATATGCAAAAAAATTGCGACAATATGCAAACTTTTTACATAAAATAAATAAGAGCAGGAATTTAAACATTAACTTTATTGCACAAAATTTTTTCACAACATATTTCTAAAACAATTTATAATTAAATGTTTTTCAAAATTGTGTAAAAGAAAGTTTTCTCTTCTATCAGAATACATATGTTTCGAAATAGAAAAGCTTCTTTCAACATCCACAGATGTAATTGGTGTATTTTTTTAGCTTTGCAATACATTCTAAACTAAAATTAAAGTCGAAATCGTTTACTGTTTCACCCTACAAAATTTTCTTAACTTTCTTCAATTTCGAATATCCCGCATTTTTATTTATCACTTCTTTAAATTTATCGTATATAGAATTACCTATTGTATCCTTAACCTTCTTACATAGCATATCAAGTTCGTCTACTATTTCGACTGATTCCGAGAGCGACATCCCTTGCGTTTCTAGTTTATGAATGGAACTTGAAACAAAGCTATAATTTGACTTAATATACAAAAGGTTTTGTAGCAATTCTGTTGATGTTACTATCTTTTTACAGTTTTCTAGAGCAATGCAGTCAGCAGTGATTTCAAGAATTACATTTTTTATTCCTTCAAAATTATCGGCGAAAAAAATTGCAGTCTCTAACCATGTACCCCCTCTCGTAATAATCGGTTCAGGAGACAACTTAACACCGGGAAGTCGCTCCTTATAAAATTGGATTCGTAAAGGTGCTTTTAAAAATACTTTTTTGACATTGCTAATTAAATCATTAATCAAAGGGAATTGATTCCTAATGTCTTCGGCTACACGATTGAACCCATGAGCTAAACAGTGGTATATATAAATAATGTTACTATAAAAAAATTTAAATTTTGCGCGGCTTTTATCATGTATGGTGCATCGTCGGACAACATTAGTAACATTTTTTCACAAGGTATATTTCCAGGTAAAAAGAAATTTGATAAACCTTCTTGAACGAATTGGGCAATTGTCACATCATTTGTTTTTTGATATTCTTTACAATAAATGAAATATGATTTACCTACAATATCTTCATGAAGAATTCCTATTAACAAATGGGCAATATAACGGCCACACTTATCCGTACTTTCATCTACCATGATATAAATAAAATTATTCCCTACCAATTGTTCAATTTCTGCTATTGTTTGCTGGTAACAAGATGTGACATAATTTTTTCGTAAGGTACTTTCCTCAGGTATATTATGTTTGCAATATTTTTGTAGAAATGATTTCAAATTAACATTGTTTAATCTTGCTAATGGTATGTTAGACGAAATTAATGCGTTACACAGATCCGTATTATATTCTTCTTGTTCTGAGTTTCGTGAAGTTGATGCTATACACATTGACGTATAGATTGCTGCACACATGCGGATCGCTTTAGTTTTTCACATTTTCCAATATGTGATGGAGTTTTAGCGTGTTGATCAATCAGGTATTTTCTCTCAGAAGACATCTACAACAACAATTGTCATTTTATATCAAAAATTAAAGAATTTAGAAACAATTGTAAAGCTTTTAGTAAAATTAAACTTACCAATTTACTGCAGGCTCGACAAAATATTTTGTCGCCATCCTTTACCAGTTCAGGATATGGCTTAATTCATAAAGAAATTTTGTTCGCTATACTCATTGTATGTACGCACAGAATTTAAAAAAGGTAACACAATTACATGCTGTTTCGCTCAAAGATATTCAATGAATGAATAGTTTATTTGGGAATTAATAATAATAAAACGTATTTACCACATCCCTTCTGCTAGGCGAAATTAAACACGTGCAGTTCTTGGAAAAAAGTATTAGAGAAACCAATATAAAAGATTTATCGTTCTGAGAATTGTCGGTTGTCGATCTACATTAGGAATTACTAGAAATTCTTACTAATGGAAAGGATAAAAAAAGCTTAAATATGCAATATATTCAACTTTTGTAAAAATATGCATAGAAATGCCTAAATATGCAATATATGCAATCACTAATTAGCGCTAATTAATTTCAATTAGTGTAATACGTCTACATGTAAACTATAATTAAAGATATGCAAAAAATAAAATATATTCACTTTGCATATAATCCGGTCTCTACTAATTATTTATATTAGTAGATCATTATTAGTTACGAAAATATATACAATACCTAGGTATAGTATATATATAAAGCTATTCACATACGTTTATGACCAAAATGCATCAGATCTTTTACTTTGTACAAAATTAAATTTGCTACAAGCGATTTTGAAACCTTTAATAAAGAGATTATGTTATATAGGAAGTTAAAACAGAATCCAATCAAGCTTAAAAAATCCCAAGTGACGAATGAAATATGTAATATTTTACTGGACCACTGACAAGCAAAGTAACCCGTTTGACGCCTACAAAATTTTATCAAAATCAAAGGTGACCAGTTGAGTGACTTTGTTTGTGAGAGTTTTGCAATTTTGCCATGTATACCTTAGTCATATATTCCAAGTATGCGGCTATGACATCACCATGTTCGGTTTTGTTGAGGTAATGCTGCCTCGTCGGTAAAGTTAAACCACTTTGATCGATCTGGATTACATGCCTAGTGGAGTTTCTATCATCTTCGCCAACGGCGTAAGAAAATAGTGCGCCGATGTAATACTTATTCTGTATTATCTGCAATGTGTTTTGTAACGTCCAGTTTGATATGCTAAAATTTACAGTGGACACACTCCAACCACCTAGTTTTTCCAAGAGCTCTAACATAGGCTTGGCACCGAGATTTTCTATGGTTTCATTCAAGTCCAAGCAGGATTCGTAATATAGTTTTGCTTTCTGTTCAGCTTTGGATTTAAGAGTGCTTATAGGTTGATCTACAGGAAGAAAACAAGCTGTAAGATCTCTAGACAGGAAGATTTTCCAAAATTTTACCTAAAACGTGTTTGATGACCAACTGGTTCTTTTGTTCCAACTTCAAGAAGGTGCTCCAAGAAGTCTTGCCATCTGGTATAGGATTCTTTTTGATCCAGCCGTTACAGGCGTAGCTGTAGAAATCTTCGCAAGGATCTACGCTGGCGTCCATGGATTCTAGGATGTTGCTAGCGATGTGGATGCAGGTCTCGTTGAGGCAAGGTTGCTGTTTACCCGATTCTGAAGATATGTGAACTGTCTAGATTTGGGAAGAAGCGAAAATAATGTATGTTCTGTTATTGTTTTGCGGACGATTTACCCTGGCATCTTGTATTCTCCTATCAGCTGAGTTTAGCAATATCCCTAAGACGATTACGACAAATAGTAAAGTTCCCTACTAGCACCAGAAGTGATTTTTCTAACATCGATCTTCTCTTCCACATGCTGGTACCAGTATGGTACCTGATGTGAGTGGCGCTGCTATTGATACCTTAAAAAAGGGATTTTCTTTGTTGTCATAATGGGTTTTGGTAAAAATTATTCTATTTTAATTAAATGGGAACTGTATGGAATATTTTTATACTATTAGTTGTTGTAGTGTAACTAAATAAGAACCCAATTAATTTGATTTGGAGAGTCAAAAGGCAAAAAGCTTGCTAATTTTTAATTATTTATTATCATACTAACCCCAGTGACCAACTATATTTATTTCATATCTTATAAATATTTAAAAAATATTAAATCTTTCTTGAATATTAGTTATATTAATATAATATGCATAAAATATATTATAGAAAATATATTAGGAAAACATTTAAAAAATATTTATGTTATGTAGCATTAATAATATTTTATTGCAAATGTTTTCTCAATATATTTTTCATGCTCCAATACACTTGCAAATGGAGTTGATCGAGCTCCAAGAAAACTCACTCCTAAAATCTAAATTTGAAGACGTGGAGTTGTGCGATTTCTACAAAAAATACCTCGAAGAAGACCATTTTCCGGAGCTATTAGAAAATTCGCAAGAAGATTGATTTGTGCGTTTTAGCAGTACTTATAAATGCGAACAGTTCTTTTCAATGATGAAAGTTAATAAATCAAAACATCGTACAAGGCTGACTGACGATAATTTGGAAAATTCTTTACGTCTTTGTATCAGTGGAATTTATCCAAACATCGATGGATTGGTTTCCCAAATTCAAGCTCAAGGGTCTCATTGATTTCGTTGTCGCTATTTAACTTTCGTAGTTTGTAATAATTCCAAATTTCACGATTTAATTATAATGTTGTGCCAATTTTTTTCATTTCATTTTCTTATTTTAATAAATTGCATTATAATAACATTGTCGTATTATTTCATGTCTGATATTTATCGCTGAAAATTATCAACACTACTTTAAAATGCATTACATTTAAACGCGGCCCGCGAACGTATTTGCACATACTAAAGTTTGGCCCACAACATGTCAAAGGTTGCCCGTACTTGATGTAGAGCATAACGTTTTTTACAATTTTTGTATAAAACTTTATTTTGTTAAATCGATAGTTGCTGCGTTCTAGCGCAATGAAAGTTGCCATCAGGTAAAGAAAACAGCGATTATTGGTAATACGTTATTCTAGCATGCCAAAAAATAGTATAATCGAAGAATTTTATAATGTTTTTGGTGTTAAAATTCCTGGACTAATAACAAATTTTATCAAAAACTATTAAAAATAAGGATATAGTAACAAAAACTGTTCATCCTTCTACATTTATCTGTGTAAAAGTATGCAGGGTGTTCTATTAAAAAAAAAGTCTTAAAGAGTTAGTCAAAGTTTTCGTATGTAATTGAACAATGCATTTGAACACTCTTTTTAAAAATGCCACAACATGATTTTTTTCCTGAAATATTATACGTATATCCTTCGATGAATGAATTCCCATTTATTTGGTCTTATCCTTCACATTTGTGGCAGTATATTAATTTTTTAATGCTACTATGTAAATATCAATTTTTTTTATCAATGATTATCCCGACAGTTTTTAGAACACTCGGTATAATACAAAATAATTTCCAGATGTGCCCCTTTGATGTCTAGTTTCACAATGTGTTTAAGTAAAACATCTTACTTCAATAATAGCAAATGAGCAATCGAATACACGAGTTAACCTGAAGAACACTGTATATTAGAATCCTTGTTTATAACATTTTATATTCGTTAATGTAACGTATTTATCCATATTTAATTTTGGAACTTTAATTAAAAGCGGAATGACATACAAACGAAAAGCAGTGATTTACAACACTCAATTAGTTCTGTCAATATGCCAAGTATCAATCAAATCGTTGATTGACACAGTCTGATTGATTGCTTTGTTAGTTTTTAATGACAGTCTATATATAGTCAATATTTCTTTTTAATAATTCACGCTACTGTCTAAAATACTGGTACTTCAATGTTAAGAGAAAAAAAACATATTTTTTTGTATACTTTGTATGACATGCCAATAAAAAAGATTGTATTTTAGATTATTGCATTTTAAAATGATGTAGAACCATCTATACAGGGTGTATCAAATAAAAAAGTAAATTTTGCTTGGGTGTTAACTACACGACATATAAAGCGCAAACCCGCCGAAACAGGATTTCATCATTAAAAAATAGAAAAAAGTAAAATTTAGAGCCAAAAATTCTTTAGTCCGGGCCTGATGCAAGGAAACGTCATGTTAAGCACCCGCTAAACGTGGTATTATGTATAAATACATTGCACTCATTTAGTATTCTTAATGGTATGCCGTAAGTTCATTTAACGTCATTCTGAATAAACAAAGGTCAATCGGCCAGTGCCCTTGTAAAAATAGCAAAACTGAGGCATTTTAAATTTCTTCTTTTTATAAAACAAACATTCCGTATTTGTTAAGAGTATTCTACGTAAGTCTACAAAATATTATTTTTAATATCTTGATAAGACGTTTTAGTTTCACCGGATATGCGACTTCAGTACTTACAAAAAACGTAAATATTTTTCTTTTGCTTTGTCGAATCGAGAGTTAGTTGTTAATAAACTGTACCACATGAATCCGAGTAATTTCTTTTGGATTTATTTAATCATATAACGCAAAATGAATTGAATCGAATTACACAGAAATAAATGTAGATACAGAAAATTTGCAAACACGCCTTTTTACTATGATGTCGCGCGAAAATGAATCTATACATTCCCGCGCTTTTGCCGATGCATCAAACTTCGATTTTCTTTATATGAAATCATGATGGTCCTGAAAAGGATCGTTTTTTTCGAGACGGGAAGAATTTAAATAAAATGTTCGAAGTGGCTTGCACTCCAAGCGGCGATCCACACAAAACTAACAGCGGTAATGGCTGAATGATAGTGGTATGTGGGGTATACTCGGGACAGCATTTAGGTTGGGCACAGGTGCGGCTCTAGCCCACGGCATTTATAAAATATTTTTTTCTCGTTAATGCTTACAGATAGACCCCTGTGCATTAAGACCTTTTGATCGAATATGATTACGGCTGCTACATATTATTATATTTACCTCTATATCTGATACACCCTGTATAAAGGATATTTTGCTTTCCCTAAAGATAATAATGTGGAGGAATAAATGAATGAGGATTTAAGATGAAAATCTCATTAATTTCGTTGAAATAGGTCGATTGTTACACATACTTTTCAATAATAAAAGTTTTCTATATAGTTCCAACTTAAGTAGACACATAAAAATTAAATAACTACGTTTTTTTACCTTCTGTAAGTTGTACGCTACCAACACTATCGTCATCTGTAAAATCTGCATGTTTGTATCTCGTCATCTGCAAAGAAAAAGAAGAAAACGATAAATTAAACTGAAGTACCTAATTTAAAAATCAACAAATTGCCGATTTATTTCATCCTGTATGAGATAAATATATTTTTCTCATATGAAGTTTTATATTCGAGGCATACAAAGTATATTTTTAAAAACGCTCACTGCCATAAATTACATAACGTTCTGGCAAATCGCCAACGAGGATATTCAAACGGATTTTGAGTTTTTTTGCAATATAACATTAAATATATTTAATATCAAACAAAGTTTCCCGAGTATGTGTTTATGCTGCTGTATAGGGAAGCAATAATTGATTCGTTATTAAATCACAGATAATATTAAGGGCATTAATATCACTTACAAGATCAAAGGGATACATTATTAAAAAAAAAGCTACCCAAAGTTAACATATTGTATGAAATATGTGTTTGTTTATAATAAAGAGTTAAGCTTGGGCAGCTGTTCTAACTTAAGCACAGAATATGCAAAATCTCATTTGTTAGTGTTAAAATTTTAGTTAATTTTAACCTACACCGAAAAAAAATCTTTCCCGCAAATAGATAACTCTGAAAAAATCATTTCGTATAAAAAGTTTTTTTAATTTCAATCAAATATAGTAACTTAAGAGCCACGGGACCATATCATCAGTGTAATGCTATTGTAAAACTATTACAGACGTAAGCATAAATATTTAGATATAGGTTAAGGTGTACACATGTTTGAATGCATACTTTGTTTGATAGTCAACAAAGTGTTAAGGTTAAATAATATTTATAAACAAAGTAGACAAACACGCAAACGTGTTCATGTAAGGTTAGATAAAAGATAGATGTGTAGGATAGCATAAGAAAATATGTATTTAGGTAGATAAGATAAGAACTTTATGTATTTTTCATTTTAAAATTGCTTCTAAAGACTCTACTCCGATAAGCTAATGAAAAGTGCCTCTAATGCTATCGGGCTGATGTTAACGCAAATGAGTACTACTGTCACACATACTCTAAATATCAAACATTAGCTCAATCGATGTCACCCCATTCGAGATATTAGCATAAGGGTGGAAGAATTCAATATTTTTTATCAGGAATTACTTAAGCTACCACGTTTAAAAAAAATATGTAAGTAAACACTGATTATGGCCATTCTACAACAAAAAAAAATCAAGAACTAATACAGTTCTCTCAGTTCAAAGTTATCATTATTTTCACCAGTTTAGGGATGATTTTTTTGAGTTTGGTTTAAGGTGCCAACTTGGCTTTTTGTTATACTAGACATTAAACTGTATACATTTAGGTTTACTATACATTTTTTTTAGTTTTTTTCTGTGTGGTAGAACATGTAAACAAAAAATACAATATCTTTGAATGATTTTGGTAGAAGTAATTTGTTATTGACTATCTTAAGGTTAAAATAATTGTTCATCCATCAATTTCAGGATTATTTGTGTGTATGTTTCAGCCCTACTAGTTATAAAAGCATCGAAATATAAAAAAGAAAATTATAAAAATAGAAAAAGCCCAGGTGATATTAGCAGCTATATTTAAATTTATTAAAAATCGTCATTCCTCTGGAATAGAGTTGACCAGAAGAATGACACAGAGATACATGTATGCTGCAAATTACTCAAGCAGACCTACAAGAAGATGGTGCAGTTAAAGTTATGTTTCTACATGATTTCAAGTTGGATGGTAAACAGACTTTTAAAGGCCGACCCTCAGGCCATTTTTATGACATTGTAGATATTTTGCCATCTCCTGCAGTTTCTTCTCGAAGGGATATAATATCTTCTTTCACAAAAAAATATTCCAGTTTTTGAACAAGGATAAACTTTTATAAAGACATTTCAATAAATGTTTATAAAAAAAAAACTATTTGCGTGCATTCCTCTGGGTTAAATCATTGCTGTAGCACAAGTTTTTGTATTTCTTTGAAAAAGGTAAATTAATAATACAGTTTGGTCCTCTGCTATTTTGGTATTACGGTGGTCTTAACTGGTGTCAGCAAACATATTTGCAGAAAAATTTAACATTAAACAAAACTATCTACTTTATTTATAGAGACCGGATTATATACAAAGTGAATATCTTTTATTTTTGCATATCTTTAATTATTGTCTATATGTAGACGTATTACACTAATTGAAGTTAATTAGCGCTAATTACTGATTGCATATATTGCATATTTAGGCATTTCTATGCATATTTTTACAAAAGTTGCATATATTGCATATTTAAGCTTTTTCTCATCCTTTCTATTAGTAAAAATTCCTAGTGATTCCTAATGTAGATCGACAACCGACAATTCTCAGAACGATAAATCTTTAACATTGGTTTCTCTAATACTTTTTTCCAAATACTGCACGTGTTTAATTTCGCCTAGCAAAAGGGATGTGGTAAGTCCCGTTTTATTATTATTAATTCTCAAATAAACTATTCATTCATTGAATATCTTTGAGCGAAACAACATGTAATTGTGTTACGTTTTTAAATGTTGTGCGTACATACAATGAGTATAGCGAACAAAATTTCTTTATGGATTAAGCCATATCCTGAACTGGTAAAGAATGGCGACAAAATATTTGGTCGAGCCTGCAGTAAACTGGTAAGTTTAATTTTACTCAAAGCTTTACAATTGTTCTTAAATTCTTTAACTTTTGATATAAAATGACGATTGTTGTTGTAGGTGTCTTCTGAGAGAAAATACCTGATTGATCAACACGCTAAAACTCCATCACATATTGGAAAATGTGAAAAACTAAAGCAATCCGCATGTGTGTAGCAATCTATACGTCAATGTGTAGCAACAACTTCACGAAACTCAGAACAAGAAGAATATAATACGGATCTGTATAACGCATTAATTTCGTCTAACATACCATTAGCAAGATTAAACAATGTTAATTTGAAATCATTTCTGCAAAAATATTGCAAACATAATATACCTGACGAAAGTACCTTACGAAAAAAATATGTCACACCTTGTTACCAGCAAGCAACAATAGCAGAAATTCAACAATTGGTAGGGAATAATTTTATTTATATCATGGTAGATGAAAGTATGGATAAGTGTGGCCGTTATATTGCCCATTTGTTAATAGGAATTCTTCATGAGGATATTGTAGGTGAATCATATTTAATTTATTGTAAAGAACCTCAAAAAACGAATAATGTGACAATTGCCCAATTCGTTCAAGAAGGTTTATCAAATTTCTTTTACCTGGAAGTATACCTTTGTGAAAAAATTTTACTAATGTCTCCGACGCTGCACCATACATGATAAAAGCCGTGCAAAATTTAAATTTTTTTTTTATAGTAACATTATTAATACCACTTGTTTAGCTCATGGGTTCAATCGTGTAGCCGAAAACATTAGGAATCAATTCCCTTTGATTAATGATTTAATTAGCAATGTCAACAAAGTATTTTTAAAAGCACCTTTACGAATCCAATTTTATAAGGAGCGACTTCCCGGGTATTAAATTGCCTCCTGAACCGATTATTACGAGATGGGGTACATGGTTAGAGGCTGCAATTTTTTTCGCCGATAATTTTGAAGGAATAAAAAATGTAGTTCTTGAAATCACTGCTGACTGCATTGCTCTAGGAAAGTGTAAAAAGATAGTAACATCAACAGAATTGATACAATACCTTTTGTATATTAAGTCAAATTATAGTTTTGTTTCAAGTTTCTTTCGTAAACTAGAAACGCAAGGGATGTCGCTCTCAGAATCAGTCGAAATAGTAGACGAATTTGATATGCTATGTAAGAAGGTTAAGGGTACAATAAGTAATTCTATGTACGATAAATTTAAAAAAGTGATAAATAAAAATGCGAGGTATTTGAAATTGAAGAAAGTTAAGAAAAATTTGCAAGGTGAAACAGTAAAGGATTTCGACTTTAATTTTAGTTTAGAATGTATTGCAAAGTTAAAAAATGCACCAATTACATCTGTGGATGTTGAAAGAAGCTTTTCTATTTCGAAACATACGTATTCTGATAGAAGACGAAACTTTCTTTTACACAATTTTGAAAAACATTTAATTATAAATTGTTTTAAAAATATGTTATGAAAAAATTTCGTGCAATAAAATTAATGTTTAAATTTCTGCTCTTATTTATTTTATGTAAAAATTTTGCATATTGTCGCAATTTTTTTGTATATATGCCCCAGGTTTATGCATATTTTCTCAAAAATCGATGCATATATTCTAGTTTTTCTTTGCATATATCCGGTCTCTATTATTTATGTCTAAAAAATGATTATTTTTGAAGATAGACCCATAAGATACTTTTAGACTTAAACTTATTAATGCGATTTGTTAAAATTTAAGAATCGCACATTTAAAACTGTAATTACGATTTTATAAACATCACAAAAAAAGCTATTTCAGGAAAGGTGCTCCAACATTGGCAACGTGCCCAAACCCATTAAATTCATTATTTAGTATAGTATATTTTACGGTATCCTTGTTTTGTCTACTCTAAAAAATTTACGAGACTTTCTTATGCGTTTTTTTATCATTCTATAGTGCTATAAAACATTTTTATGACTTACCCATTTTCAAAAAACCTCTCCATATTTCCTACCGATAACACCATAGACGAAACATTACGTTTCCGATCACACTGTGTGACATATTTTTAATTTAACAGAACACCGTTAATCTGTTGATATAAAACAAATAAAAGAAATTTTGTATATGCCCGGCTTATTGCGGTAAAAAATATACACTGACTTAAATTAACAACACATACTTAATAATACTCGTTCATGATTGACAATTTTATCGCTATGCGCTATGCGTAAATCTTGGTAGGTTTTGTTATTATCACTACTACTATAATTGTATTAAAATGGAATGTCAAATTCTGGGTTGTAAAGAAAAAGTATTCTGACGCATGTGTGACTAATACAACCACAAACACATGCATAAATAAAGCACATAACATGCATCTATATATAGATCCTAATTTAAACACTACTTACTTAAAGTGAACACCCTGTATTTATTTATTTAAATAGATTTTAAGTTCGCGAACTATCGATTGAATAATTCCTTTGTGATGTAATGGATGTGTTAAAAGATACTTTTTAACCCGCGAAAGTTTATCTAAGAATTTCTATTGCAAACTGATTCTTCCTAACGTAACTTTAAGCTTTTTAAATTGCGTTTAAGTAGTTACTTCCGGTTTATGTTATTAAATTATTTGACCTTAGATGATAAGAGATCTAAAATCAAAGCATTTTTTTTTTGTTAAGATAATGAATATTTTCAACTGCTTTTAGTCGCAACAAATAAGCTTTTTATTTGTTTATTTTAAAAATACTTATACAATAAGAAACAAAAGTATTATACATCAGTTTTCCTTGATGTTTTATCTCATCATATCTACCGGTTGTATAAATAGCTGTTAAATTTCAAACAGTTTATGGGGATTACTTAAGATACGAGATTTGAAATATTACAATTTTTTTTATCATATACTCATTGTCTCTCATCGTCATTTTTTTCAATTCTCCTAATATTACTCACATTTTGTGCCAGAAAAGGTTGAATTTTCAAAATAAGTTATCTTCAATTATTACGAAAATTAGTTTACAATTTATCAAATCACAAAAGATATTCTTATTCAAAAAAAAAAAGAAAATGTTGAAACAAAAGTAGTTAAAAGTATTTCTTATTCGATATACAGTGTGTTAAAAAAAGGTTGTCGGATATTTTACCCAATTGTAGTATTGGTGGAAATAAACAAAAAAGTCTTAGCAACATGGGTCCGCAATTCAACTGTTTTTGACATATAGTCGATTGCATATTGTTTTAGTAGCATAAAAATTTTCAAAGAAATTCTGATCGCAATGTAAATTAAACAAATGTTTATTTAACGTAAAACTAAAGAATTGTTCACAGTCCACCGTTCATTTCTAAGCACGCTTCACACCTTCTTATGAAAGATCGACGCAATCTTTCGAAAATTCCTGGAGTCCTCCGAATTTCCTCGCAACAATTTACGATTCGTTGCCTGAGTTCTTCTAAATTGTTTACAGATCGTGCGTACACTAATTGTTTTTGATGCCCCAAACATAGAAGTCTAGAGGTGTCAGGTCAGGGGACCTAGAGGCCATGGTTGGTCCACCCCGTCCTATCCATCTCTCGTTGTAATCTTGATTTAAGAAATTTCTAACTACGATGGAAAAATGCGCAGGAGCTCCATCGTGCATAAACCACATATTTAATCTGTTAAAAAGTGGCACGTCTTCCAACAAAACGGGTAATTCATTCTTAAAAAATCCAAGTATACTTGTCCCGTTAAACGATTAGGGAGAAATACTGGACCAATTAAACAGTCTCCAAAAAATAGCAAGCCAAACATTTAGCGAAAACGGTTTTGGTGATGCAGTTCAACAACAGCATGGGTATTTCATCTGCCCAGACGTTATTGTTATGAAAATTGAATATTCCGTCTCTTGTAACCCAGCCTCGTCACTAAATAAAATCTGAGTCGCAAAATTAGGAGTTTCCGCCAGCTTTCGTAAAACCAATGACAAAAAACCCTACGTGCATCATAATCGAGAGGAGCAAGAACTTGCACGCGTTGAATGTGGTAGGATAGAGCTACTGTTCCCGCAGAATTCTCCAAATGAGAGGATACTGGCGTTCAGTTCTGGGGCAAGTCTTCGGATGCTAATATTTGGGTTGTCTTCTACCCGTCTCAAAATATCTAATTCTACTGCGGGAGAAGAAACTGATCTAGGTCTACCAGAACCACCATTAATTTTAAATGAACCAGTTTCGGACAGCCGGATATGAAGTCTTGACAAAATCTTATCACTCGGTAACAACCGATTTGGAAATTCTTCGGCATACATACGCCGTACTTCATTGGCATTACCATTCGCACGACCGTACATAAAATGCATATCGGCCATTTCTGCATTTGTGTACTTATGCATAATTTGAGAACAAAAAAAAATTGATGCAAATGATAAATAATCTGATGACAGATGTCTGACAGAACTAATTTTAAGTCACAATCAGTTGTTTGACAAAGGGAACTATTCTGAAAACCGAAAAATGTTTTTTTTTATTTTAAAATATGCGTCGACTATATGTCAAAAATTGAATTGCGGATCCATGTTGACTAAGACTTTTTTGTTTATTTCCACCAGTACTATAACTGGGTAAAATATCCGACAACCTTTTTTTAACACACTGTATAAGTAACAGAATTGCATAATTAAAATTCCTTGGGTTTTTCTTAAATAATTTTTTAGGGAACATGGGAGTTTAACTTCTTACATACATAAAATGTGTTATAAAGTTTTTTTTTAAATTATAAAAAATAAAATATCCGTAAAAATGAAAATATTAAAAAAAAGTCAATTTTGGGGGAGAGGGGGTTACAGAGTTTCTGCTTGTAGGCCCTTTTAGAAACAAAACCATAATAAAATTGAAAATATTTTTTATTTTTTATTTATTTATCTATTTATGGAAATAATCTCATTTAATTGTTATTAAGAAATTATCCTGCAAAAATTTTAAATCTAAATATATTATTATATATGTAAAAATAAAAAAAATAAATTAATAAATTAAATAAACATTTTATTATTAAATGATTTATTTAATTTATAGTAAAGTAAAAACCTAGCAGAAAATAAAAATGTTATGGAGGAATTGGGAGCAATCTTAAGGGGGGCAGAGGAATTTTGAATTTATACACCCGTTTAGGATAAGAAAAATTATGTTAAATGGAAAATATGTTATAATAATTTTATAATTATAATATATTAATATTTTTTGTTTAATTTAGTAAAAATATGTCTAGTTGTATCACAAAAAATATTTTTGCTTAAATTACTTAAGAAAGAGTATAATATAAATTCAAGATATTCCTAGCCATAAATGTCGTTAAATTTATTTTTGATTAGCAGACATTTGACGTATAATTAAAAACTTGAGAATTTTAGTCCTTATAATTCTAAATATTTATTTTTTATAATAATTAGTTATTAGTTAGAAAAATCGAAATTGTGGGCAATTTTGAAGGAATGAGAATGTTTTCGTTTATGATTTTTTTCCTTAATAGGTCAAACCAAGTTTAACAATAAAAGCTATTTTTGCTTAAATTACCTTTTAAAAAAGACAATAAAAAATATGTATTTGTTCAATGGCCAATACTTTGTTGTTTTAATTTACACCTTCATCAAGTCCAATACTAAAAAACAATTGTTCAATATTTAATGAAAATAAAGCGTCCACCTTTGCAATAGTATGTCTTTTTGCCGTTAAATATTGAACACTACCTTGTAGCATTGTTCCAGATAAAGTTATAAATTAAAACAACAAAATATCGAGGCTCTTGAATAAATAAGTTTTTTATTGCAAAGACTGATTCCCCTGCTATCTTTTGAAGCCTGATATTAACATAGACCTACATATTGATGTATATATTATTATTGATAGGGGGTTGCAACGCATTGTTTAATAACTAATTTATGAAAAAAATAATTGAGACACACTTTTGTCTAAATGTGTTTAAAATACAAAATGAATGAAAAATATCTCATTTGGTAATGTTCAATGTTGTATTCTATTTTTTTTTATTTATTTACTTATTTTTTGTTTAATTTAATAGGAAAAGGAAACAACTTTAACCTTAAATGCTTATTTTTGCTTAAATTGCAGTAAAAGAATGAAATTCTAATTCTAAGATTCCTGGTCATCAAAACATTTTATTTATTTTAAATAATAGAAAAATATAAAGTTGGAAAAATAAAATGAAAGGCAACTTTGAGGAGAAAATTTTTCGATAAAAAATAATAATAATGAGGTTTATATTCTTTCACAGCTCAATATCTTTTGATATGTTTTCTATTTATTTTGCGGGTTAATTAAATAAGGAGCGGTGAAACGGGGATCTCATCTTTTAAAATCAATTTAAAAATGATGAAAAAAACCCATGCGTAACCGAAAATACTAATAATTAAAACCAATATCCTTAGCAAATATTTTAAATTATAGAAAAATAAAAAATAGTAAAAAAAAAATTAAAACACTAAAAATAATATTAATATTAATATATAATATTAATTTTAATGTTTAATTCATATTATAATATTAATTTTAATATTTAAATTTAAAAAATAACTGGAGAGGAAGACAGTTTTGAGGGAGGAGCTTTCGGTTCTGAAGTTGAAGTTGAGTTTAAAATAACAATTATAAATGAAGAATACATTATTTCACAGTTTTGTTTATAACATATTTTTATTTATTTTTTTTTTTATTTAACAGAGGAAACTATTAATAATTGTAACACATATTAATTAAAACCAATAATCTTAACATATGTTTTAAATTATGGGGAAACAAAAGGGAGTTTTCGGGTCTGAACTTCATTTAAAATAGAGATAATAATTAAACAATTATATTATTGGCAGTTCTGTTCATATTTACTTTGATTATTTTTTTAATTTAATGGAAGACACTAAAAAGGGGTCGCACAATTTTTCTCATGATAATAATAATACGTATATTAAAAAATAATTGGGGGCACGCTTGAGGGAGGAGTTTTCAATTGTGGAGTTCATTTAAAAATAAAAAATAATAACTGGAGAATATATTGTTTGATAGTTCTGTTCGTAATATCTTTTACTTATTTTATTTTTTTTAATTTAATAGAGGCGTCTTATTATTCAAAATGAATGTGCTAATTGCGAAAACTGCGCTACATAAGGCAAAATGATCTTAGCTGATGTCTATAATTATGGTGAAAATAAAAAAAAAATGTGCAAAAAACTAAAATACTAAAAAATAATTGGGGGGCAATTTTTAGAAAGGAGTTTTCGATTGTGAAGTTCATTTAAAATAAAAACAATAATTGAAAAATTATATTATTGCCAGTTCTGCTCATAATATGTATTTATTTTATTTATTTATTTTTTTAATTTAATGGAAGCCGCTAAAAAGGGGTCTCATAATTCAAACTTGATTTATCAATTACGAAGAAGAAAATCCACGCGTAAGACAAAATACGTAAATTAAAACCAATTATCTTAGCAGATGTTTTATAAGAAAAAAAAAAAATGTGCAAAAATTAAAATATTAAAAAATAATTGGAGGGGCAGTTTCTAGAAAGGGGTTTTCGGTTGTGAAGTTCATTTAAAATAAGAACAATAATTGAAGAATTATATTATTGACAGTTCTGTTCATAATATGTATTTACTTTATTTATTTATTTTTTAATTTAATGAAAAGCGCTAAAAAGGGGTCTTATAGTTTAAAATTGAATTAAAAAAATATTAAAAAATAATTGGGGGCGGTGTTGAGGGGGGAGTTTTCAATTGTGATAGTTCTGTTCGTAATATATTTTACTTATTTATTTTTTAATTTAATAGAGGCGTCTTATTATCGAAATGAATGTACTAATAGCGAAAACTGCGTCACATAAGGTAAAATTATCTTAGCAGATGTGTTAAATTATGCGGAAAATAAAGAAATGTGCAAAAAATTAAAATATTAAAAAATAATTAGGGAGCAATTTTGAGAGAGGAGTTTGCGATTGTGAAATTCATTTAAAATAAAAATAATAAATAAAAAAATTATTACTTGATAGTTCTGTTCATAATATGCTTTTATTTATGTCTTTTACTTTTTACTTTAACAGAGGGCGCTAAAAAGGGGGTCTTGTTTATTAATACACAAATTATGGAAGAAAAACCAGACACGTGAAGGAAAATAAAATATATTCTAATTAAAACCAATAATGTCAGCAGATGTTTCGCATCTTGTCATTCCATGTAAAAAAAAAAGATAAAAGAGTCCCTAAAAACAAACACGAATAACTCATCAAGTGGAAAAAGAGATAGCAATAATACGGTTAAGTATAAGGACAAAGGAGAAAATAATATTCGTAATCAATTTGACAATTAATAAAAAAAAAGTTGAAGCAGGACCATGACATAGTAGGAGCATGCATCAAAGCCTACAGCTTTCGTATGGGTACTTACTTTGACGCTCATATTTGACATCGGTTCCTCTTTCAATATTTCGAACGAAATCTTGCCGGCGTTTGACCGCTATCAAAAAATAAATAATAATACTCCTATTAGGAAAACTTGACTGAAAAATCGCAAACAATTGTTGTGTTTTTGTCTCACGACGCGGTAATAAACAACATCGGGCACTCGAACGACGCGTCGTATTAAAAGCCACGGCTGTTATTACAGCGTATGTACCAAAAGTCGACGCCCTATCCGACGTCTGCCGTCGGGACACTGTGCATCGGTCTGCGTACCTCTATACTAGTTTCACCCGGAATGACTGCGGGATAATATTGATTTCCTATGCCGTTCTACTCTCCTGAACGCGTCCGTTATAATAGCGACGTCACGCGTCGACGATAGTCGACAGGCGATTGTTTTCGACGTCGAAACGTCAGCGGTCGTTTGTTTTTGTCATCGGTATTAGTAAAGGACGGCCGAGACGCACACAGAATCGTATTAGGCGCGAATGAATCGATGCAGAACTAATTTGTTTTGAAATTACTTTAAAAAAATGATTACGAACATCAATATTTCAATTTTAAAAATTGTCCCATTTACTTGTTCGGACTTTGGAAATTTGACCGTGTCAGACCCGTCAGAAACGGTCAAGACTAAAGGATGAAGTCCCCTAAAATGCACATGCTTTCAATGATGACAATTCAATGTCCGATGCGCTAATTTTAATTTTTTTAACATAAATCTGATCTACAGGGTGATTCTCAATATATGCAACAAACTTTAAGCCCTGATTCCTGAGGTTATTTTGATCATAAAAGTTCATAAGAACATACTGTTGAAAATTTTTTGACTAATTTAATAGTCAGGAGAGGTCCCACTCCTTTTCGTGTTATTTGTCGAGAACTATAGAAGTTTAAATTTGACGAGCAAGAGTAGTCAAGTATTGTCTATTGCTAAGGGGTTATTTTGTCCAACTGACACGTGGAATTATAAAATACTTCTAGTCACATTTTATTTGATCTAGACTAGACAAATTTACTAGCTGTTTAACTAAATGAATGCAATCTATTGGGTGTTTTAACACCAATTTTCTAAACAAAACGTCTTTTTAATATGCAACTCCTATTTCTTAGGGCTAAATATTCTTCTTTAAGACGTTTCTCAATTATAAATATGCAAAACCACTCATTCACAAGTTTTGGTTTCAACTAAACGTACCAATTTTAAAATGATTTTTGAGAACCATTATAAAATTAAGTGAATGTTTATGCTATTTGATTCAAGTCTAAACTAATTGCGTAAATAGATGTTCCCATATATCTTTAAGATGTTGACTTTTTTATGCCCACTGGAATTAACGTTTAATAACACGAGGTTACACTTTGCAAGTCAGTCACATTGGTGGTTTGTTTGGATATGTTAATACGGAGAATCAAACACGAAAACAGATACACGTGCAATGCAGGTGGGTGCGTATAATGCGATACTGTATTAGAATAGGTGGGGTTTCTATATTTCTATCCGAGGGAAAATTCTGATTGGTTGACGCTTCTAAATGTCTAGAAAAATAGTCAATCCTCATATCTGAACAAGAATTCACACGAAATTCTAGTAATTTCTGTCTAATAAATACGCGTAGTCAACTCGTCTGGCAAAGTTTGGAAAAATCAACACTAAATATTTGACTAGCGCAAAATTAACGCCAAACACCGTAATATTTTCAACAGTGTACATCAAATCGCTTAGTTCTAAAGTTGTAACAATGTTTAATAGTAAGTTAACATAATTAACTTTTTATTATAAATTAACAAAATAATTTAGTAAAACAAAATTAACTTATACAGCTGTTGAAAATGACCCCCCAACTGCAATACAAGCTTCTATCCTCCGTCGTATGACTGGCGAGTCCGTTCTAAAATACCAGGTTTATTTCGAATTGTTTGAAAAGCTGCGATAATACGATTTCTCAGTTCATCGACATTTTCAATGGGAGTCGTATAAACTAATGATTGAAGGTGATCCCAGAGAAAAAAGTCCAAAGAATTTAAGTTTGGAGACCGAGGAGGCCACGGTTGTGAACCTCCCCGTCCTATCCACCGCTCTGGAATACGTATTGTCCAAAAACTCGCGAGCAACTAAACTAAAATGCGCTGGAGCACACGTCATGCATAAATACATTTGTAATCTTAATTGCAACGGAACCTTCTTCCAGCAGTAGGGGTAGCTCCCTTCAAGAAAATTGCGGTATACCTCGCATTTAACCGCATCGGTAAAAAATGTGGACTATAAGTGATCTCAACAATTCCGCCCAGACATGACAGGAATTGATGTTGATGACGGCCATTCACTAGTTCGTGCGATGTTCTTCAGCCCATACGTGATTATTATGAAAATTAATATCGCGTTCCTAGAGAAAGTAGCCTCGTCGGTGAAGAATATTTGAGTCAAATAGTCAGAATTTTGTGCGATTTTGTGTTGCATCCATTGACAAAAAGCCATTCTTTGCGGAAGATCTGCCGGCAAAAGTGCCTACACCCGTTGAATGTGATATGGATACAACAGTTGATCTTTCAATATTCTCCAAACTGTGGCCTGACTAATGTTTAAAGCAAACGCAATTTTTCTGGTGCTTGTAGTAGGATGTTCCTCAATTTCATTTAGTACCATTTCTTCAACTTGTGGAGTTCTCACTGTAGATGGGTGCCCGTTATCAGTCGTTCGTTTTTTTAAAATTGCTCGTTTCACTAAGACGTTGGTGAAGACGGGCAAATATTGAATGATGCGGGATGATACGGTTCGGGTATCGTTCTTTATATAGACGTCTAGCAGCACGCGAATTTCCATTGACAAGACCGCAAACGAAATGCATATCACACATCTCAGCATTCGTGTAATTTATATTAGAAAACAGAAACTGGCAATAAACTGAATGAATACTCTGACAACTATTGACAAATATTTAAATGACAAATAAACAATTCCCTCTCAACACAATAGTTTTTGAAGAACCAACTGTGATATTATATCGTGTTAGTCATAGTTCATAATTTATTATTAAACATTCAATAACTTTAAAACCAAACCGTTTTGGGCATATACTCATATGAACTTTTATGATCAAAATAACCTCAGGAATTAGCTCTTAAAGTTTGTCGCGTATGTTGAGAATCACTCTGTATATTAAAACCGAATGGGTTTCGGTCTTAATTTTTAATATGTTTGTGTACGTTTTAATATTTTATTGATTTTTAAAATAGTTTTAAATTTCGTATCCTTTTTGCATTATAACACTTGTAACGTGATATTTGTATGACTTTAAGACTTTACGGATCTGTTTCATCGTATATTTTTTATCGACGAATCATTTTCTGAAGATGGCCGCAGGCCGAAACATGTAAAAGATTATACTCAATAAAACAAGATTGGAAAGGATTATATTTATCATTCATGTTTATACACATTTATCCAATCCAATGGAGACCAATAATAAAATATATTTGGTTGGTTTAAATATATCGGCTTTTCAGTGTAGAATTAGTGAAATAATAACTGCGTCAGAAAATGAATACAATGTTGATTTTTTATTACTTCCAAAAATTGTCATCAATACTTGTCCGAGCTTTGAAAATTTGGCCGTCTCTGACTCGTATGAACCGGTCAAGACTAAAGGATGAAGTCCCCTAAAATGCACAGGCTTTCAATGATGACAATTCAATAGCAGAAGCGTTAATTTTCATTTATTCATCACTTTTACACCATCCGTAAACATAAATCTAGAATTAGTGAAATAATTGCGCCAGAAAATGAATACACATGCAGTTTCTTCATTTCGAAAAATTGTCATCATAACTTGTTCGAGTGTCGAAAATCTGACCGTCTCTGACTCGTATGAAGCGGTCAAGACTAAAGCATGAGGTCCCCTAAAATGCACATACTTTTTATGTTGACAGTTCGACATCCGAAGCATTAATTTTATTTTTTTTCTCACTATTACACCATCCATAAACATAAATCTGGAATCATTGAAGTAATGGCTTAAAAAAATAATCGCAAATGTAAATTATTTTATTCCCAAAAGTTGTCACCAACGCTTGTTCGAGCTTTGAAAATTTGGCCGTCTCTGACACGTATGAACCGGTCAAGACTAAAGAATGAAGTCCCCTAAAATGAACATGCCTTCAATGATGACAATCCAATATCAAAAGCGTTAATTTTCATTTATTCATCACTTTTACACCATCCGTTAACATAAATAATAATAATATGTCTTTATTGAGCAAACAAGAGAATAGAATGGTGATTATACTGATTACATTTAATATACCTACTGATTACAGAAAGGAAGAGAAATTATTTCTTAAAATTAAATAAAATGCAATTAAAATAAGGAAATTTGCCTAACCTTATGGCGAAGCTCAGCTACTTAACAAATAAGTGCGCTGCTTTAGCTTAACCATGCCTTACATGAAAAGAGTTTAGTGCATATGCAAACCAATTTAAGCAGTAAATAAACTGATATGAATAATAATAATAATAATAATCATAATAATTTTATTTGTCCAAAAAGATACAAAAATATATTAGACACGTCCAAAAATAGAAGAAAAATAAAAAATATATAAAAAATAAAAATATATAAATATAATAAGCCAATACTAATGGCTAAGAAATATTAATGAATAATTTATTTAAGTTAATTAGTTATTAGCTAACCGTTAAGAGGCGTTTTGTGGAGAAACATACATCAAAATTAATATAGATCGCAATTTTACTTTAAAAAATGAGATCGAGAGGAGTTTTAGATGTGAAAAGTAATTCATTATATTTTTTATATATTTGATATGTGATTGATCTTTCAAATAGAGCAAACCTTCGATATCCGAAGCGCTAATTTTAATTTTTTCCTCACTAATTATACCATGCATAAACATAAATCTAGAATTGGCGAAATAATATCTTCATAAAATGAATATAAATCTATTTTTTCTAATTTCCAAAAATTGTCGTCAACATTTGTCCGAGCTTCAAAAATTTAACCGTATCTGACACGTAGAAACCGGTCAAGACTCAAGCATGAGGTCCCCTAAAATGCTTATGTACTTTCGGTGTTTATAGTTCGATATCAAAATCGTTAATTTTAAATTTTTCACATACTTTATAACTATCATAAACATACATCCTAGAATTAGCGAAACAAAGGCGCCAGAAAAATTTACAAATATAACTTTTTTTATTTTCAAAATAGCCGTCATCACTTGTCCGAGCTTCGAAACTTTGACCGTCTTTGACCCGTATGAAACGGTCAAGGTTAGAGCATGAAGTCCGCTAAAACGTACATACATACTTTCGTTGTTGACAGTTCAATATCCGAAGCGTTTATTATTTTCTCATCATTATTACACCATCCGTAAATATAAATCTAGAATTAGTGAAATAATAATTGAGTTAGCAAATGATTAAGTAGAGTGAATCCGAAATGAGAAGTACAGTAGGGGTGATTTTTTTTTACAATAGATATTGCATTAAATACTTCTGTCAAAGTGACAGGAACACCCCTAAAGCTAGTATAATAGACTCTTCCGACGATACCAGCAGTTCAAAAAGGATATGACGACGTATGTACTTCTCATTTTGGGTTCACTCTGCAAATGTTATTTTTTTACTTTGATTGTCACCATCACTTCTTCGAGCCTTGAATATTTGACCGTCTCTAATCCGGACGAAACGGTCAAGATCAGAGCTGCAACTCCCTTAAAATTCATTCTCAAATGTCATTTACATTAACTAGGAAAAATGTTAATGTTAAAACTGTTACTTCCACTATGGACATAAATCCAAAATTAGTTAGATAATTGCATCAGAAAATGATCAGAAATTCAAATATTTCATTCCTTTTATACCTTATTTTTAAAGAAAATAATTCACGTAGAAATATTTCTTTTGATTTCATGTAATGTAATTGCACTTAACAGTAATAAGAAAATCAATTTTTTATTTTCAAAATTTGTCATTTGCAATTGTCCGAGTTTCAAAAATTTGACCGATTCTGCCCGAATAGAAGCCGTCAAACTTAGAGTAAGAAGTCCCCTGAAATGCATCACGTAAGTTAAACATAAAAAGATAATATGAATGAAAATATTTTAAGGCAAATATAAGAAAGCCTGATTAGTGCCTTATTTTTTGTAGCAATTCCCTCTCTCCTCTATTATGTAATACATAAGTTCAAACAGGGTTGTATATCCAAAATATTCAATATTAATGGTGTATTTTATTTCTAAGAATTTTTTTTGTCCGTTTGAGTGTACATATAATATAATTACATTTAATATTAATTATAAATTCGAATTTTTTATTTTGAAAATTTGTGATTTGCAATTGTCCGAGTGTCAAAAATTTGACCGATTCTGTCCGAATAGAAACCGTCAAACTTACAGTAAGAAGTCCCCTGAAATGCATCACGTAATTCATGTAAGTAAAACGTATAAATGTAATATGAATGAAAATATTTTAAGCCTGACATAGTGCCTTATTTTTTTTAGTGATTCCTCCTCTCCTCTATTATGTAACACATAAGTTTAAACAGGGTTGTATATCCAAAATATTCAATATTAATGGTGTATTTTATTTCTAAGAATTTTTTTTTGTCCGCTTAAGTGTACATATAATATAATTACATTTAATAGTAAGTATAAATTCGAATTTTTTATTTTGAAAATTTGTGATTTGCAGTTGTCCGTGTCTCAAAAATTTGACCGGCTCTACACGGATAGAAACGGTCAAAGTTCGAGTAACAAGTCCCCTATAATACATCATGTAACAAGAAGCATATAAAAACGAATAAAATCACATTATATCATTAATAAATTAATTTATAGAATAAAACTAATTATATTAAAGCCGACATTTTTTATTAGAAAATTAGCTGCTCCGTCCCTGTTTTTGGCATCGGCTTAAAAGAAAAAAAAATTTACACACTTCAGCTATGTTTACGTTCCTCAAAAAAAACGATGTTGTTATAGGATAAAATTGACCGCTTAGGTTTTATATATATCATTTCTGGAGTAATGCGTACCGCGTGGGTTTTACAACGAAACTTTAAATTTTCCCCTTACAATTCTACGAGTTCTATAATAAAAAATAAAATCATAAAATACTTGTGCAAGTCGTGCTCTACATGAAAGTAACATAATCACGTACAAAAATAGATTTTTTAGGTTAGAAACAAAACCAAAACAATCAACAGAAAACGACATATATCAACACTAATAATTTATTTAGACATTCAAGAACGAAACAATATCAGAAATTTAATATGGGTATATATAAAAAAAAAATATGAAAATTAATTATTATTGATGTTATTTCCCTCATTTTGAGTGTGGGGAGCACTAGCTTGTGCATGTATGCCTGCCATTTCCGGCATGTTCAAAATTGGCGCGTTCAAGGCAATATTATTATTTTGAACGCCCGTCCCTTGACGTAGATTTTTACAGACGCTACTGTAGTTTGGGGGTGGATCACCGGCGTTAAATTGCGTAGTTTTTATCTGAAGACTATTATACGAGGGCGGTTCTACACTATTAACTTGTTCTCTCGTCCTAACTGAAAAAAAAAAATTTTTTTAAAATATACCTTTAATAAAACCTTATCCACTTAAGGCTGAAATGCGTAAATTTAGCGCAAATATAGAGGTGACTCAAGGAACTGGGTTATTAGATTTTTCGTAGTAGAAATTTGATTTTGAAACTTGCATAGCCCACTGTGCTCTATTTAAGGAAAATATTTTCAACGTTATAGCACTTTCGTATTACATAGGGATACTGATACTCAAAAACGATTGAGTTTCAGGGTAAGGGGTCCCTCATATACTAATACAAATGACAATTTCTAATTTCATTAGACAGATTAAAATTGCACCAATCCACTTAAAATAAGAAAGTTAATATCAACACCCTGTAAACAGAAAGTGCTGTAAAGTTGAAAATATTTTTCTCAAATAGATCACAGAGGGTCATAACTACACTGCAAGT
Organism: Protaetia brevitarsis; assembly: GCA_004143645.1. Taxonomy (NCBI): domain Eukaryota; kingdom Metazoa; phylum Arthropoda; class Insecta; order Coleoptera; family Scarabaeidae; genus Protaetia; species Protaetia brevitarsis. The sequence continues at coordinate 67,089 of RXPK01001701.1, read as the reverse complement.
TTCAAAAACAATTTCTTACTAGAAGTTCAAAAAATGACCCAATTCTGTAGAACATCCTGTATACCCTAATAGCCAAATTTAAATTTCGCGCAATTATTCTTAGTAACTTCAACGTTGATACATAAAATTCCCCACCATTTTGTATTACATTAATAGTTATTTTAAAGCCTTTACGTTAAATTCATTAAAATTGTTGCGGGAAATTTAAATTTGGCTAATAGGGTATATAAATTAAACAAAATTCTAAACAAGGCGATCTTTTTTTTTTGTAATTATTGACGGAATTTTACCACTTTGACAGGCGACATATCTGTCTATCGCGACATTACAAGCCTCTTGTTCGACTAGCAATCGCCGCAAATTGATCAACTCATCCAGTTCATTTCTTCTGGGATTGGCGAAAATACATTTCTAAACTTCTTTGATCGTAAGATATCGATGGCATCCCCGTACTAGTTGTCTGTCTGCTAAATCTGGCGGCATTCCTCGATCTTCTCGTAGTAGAAGAGACACGAGCTTGCCTATTCGAGGCAAATTTGCAGATTTTACAACCACCAGAAAATACAAACAGCAGTCCTATTATGGTCAGCCTAAGACATACGAGAAAGATTCTAGTAACGTATTTAAATTTAAGGATGAAGATTTGTCCTTTTACCAAAAATACCAAATTCTGAAGATGTTGAACGTGGTTTTGGGGCAGCAACCCTCATCGCAGCACAATTCGTTGTTGAAACAAGTATAAATCGCTTCGGTTTGGACGCCTTTGAAGTTGCAAACGTTGAGTTCTATCTAAAATTTTCAATTAGAAAGTAAACATAATTAGGGTGAAAAAGCGTTCATTTACTAAATATCCATCGTCCATAACTTCTAATGTGATGTATAAATAATTTTTTATAGGTAGCTGACGCTTTACATTTCGCCAAAAATGACAGATTGTCTTTGAAAGTCAAAATTTTTCATTTATTTTTTTCGAATATGTCTAATGAAATTGAAAATCGTCCATCAAATTTCAAATTATTAGAAGCAATGAATTAATATTAAGTTTATTTTAAGAACTAGATATACTATTAATAATTAATAATACGACATTCAACAAATTAAAATTATATCAAAAAATGTAACTGCAAAAGCTGCTTGTTGAACGCACCTATTCGCTGGGAAGCGGTGAACGCATGAACGTAACGTCAAAATTTACTTCTACGCCTTGATTGGTCGAAATGATAAATTATCTATCTAACCGATATAACCTAAATTAATGACAGTTAGGCATGTTTGGTAATATTTAAATCGCTATAAAATCAAGAATCGGTTTTAATTATAAGTGAAAAGGGATAAGAAACATAGAATAGATCCCAATATCAGTTTTACAAGTGGAATTTTACTCATGAATGATGTCTATGCTAGCCGAACGTAAGAGAAAACAGCGGTGGTCTTTAAATCCACGTGGGAAAGCGTGGTTAGAAGGTTAGTTACACCAGGCTTATTATTAAAATCATATTTTCACGCAATTTAATCGCACAGATAAGAATGGTTTTGGACAGAAAATGTTGGAGAAGATGGGATGGAAGCACGGGAAAGGTTTAGGAGCTAACGAGCAAGGCCTTACGGAATCGTTGAAAGTGTCATATAAAAACGATAATAAAGGTATCTGATTACATGATATTTACATTGCTGATAGGTAGGATTTAGTAAAAGTCGCCACAAGTACTTCTAGATATAAAGAATGTTACAATGATTCGAAACCGGTTATGATGTTTTAAAGCAGTAGTAAATGAGAAAAAGTTTGGACTCAGCACTGTTGTTGTGATTAGAATTAATTAAAAGTCTCAATTCAAATGGAAGCTTCTATACTTGGAATCTTTATAATAATAGTAATGAATTAGTAGCAGTAGCTAACCAATAATGAAATGAGAATTTAAAATATTGAAATATTTTTCGGTGGTCTACATTTTTACCATATTTTATCAAAATCTGAGAGATCCACTTGGATGCCTTTCCTTGTCACTTGTATGTATGTATGTATGTATGTAAGTAAAAGGGTGGTGTTACACTGTGACCTAAAAGATCTATTGTGTCCTCTATTCTTGCAGCTTTACAGCTGGCCTTCCAGTCCTATTCCTTTTAGAAGGTGTAAGATGTCAGAGGGCCCCAGTCTAGGTAAGTCTCCCTCTTCGATTTCACATGCTCCCCAGGTGAAATGCCCTCGAGTTGCACAGTGCTACACAGTTTGAGAGGAGATGGATGGGTGTTTTATCCTGTTCCCCACAGAATCTGCATTCAGGATCTTTTTCCAATCCAAGCTTACTCAGGTGTCCTTTCAGTCTACAATGGCCTGAAAGTATTCCTGTTAAAATGCGAACATTGTTCTTACTCAGGTTGATGCATTCTGTAAACCTCTTCTGGTTATAAGTTCCCAGAAGAATTTTACTTTGCCTCATTCCCTGGAGATTTTCCCAATAACTGGATTTTCTCTGCTCCATTTCTATTTTTAGTTTCTTCAGTATTGTACTGCTACTTAACCCGCAGAAGGGTTCAGGCCCTACAAAAGGCATTCCAGCCCCTTTTTTTGCGAGGTTATCTGTTATTTCGTTTCCTTCCACTCCTGTGTGACCCGGAACCCACAGGAGGGTTACTTTATTTCTTTTGCCTAGCTCATTTAGTTTCTCTAGGCATTCCCAGACCATCTTGGAGCTGATTTCATATGAGCTCAGCGCCTTGATGGCTGCTTGGCTATCAGACATGATGATAATCTCCTGCTTCCGATAGTTCCTATCCATATTGAACTGAACACATCTTCCAATAGCGTGTATTTCCGCCTGAAATATACTTGGGTATTTTCCCAAGTTTTCGAAATATGTAGTTCTAGGCCCATATATTCCTATTCCAGTTCCTTCTGCCGTTTTGGAGCCATTAGTATACCATTTGATGGCATTTCTATTCAAGTTTAAGATGGTGTTATGATCCCACTCGCTCCTGTTACTTAGCTTTGTGGTGAATTCCTTCACAAAGCTAAATTTTTTTAACATATCATCCCGGGGCATATCCTAGGTTTGATCACCGTCGGGAGATTGAGGCCTATGCCTAATCATTCCTTCCTTGACCATTCTTAGTGCGGTTCTTTTCGCCACGCCCTCTATTACAATGTGGAGGGGGGCAAGATCCAATACTACTTCAATAGCTGCTGTTGGGCAGGTTCTCATAGCCCCCGTTATGCATACACATGCTAACCTTTGCACTTTCGAGAGATTAATTCTCAGGGTGGCCAGATTAGTTCTTTTGCTCCATGCTACTGATGTATAGGTGATGATCGGTCTCACTATCGCTGTATACATCCAAAGCAGTATTTTTGGGTTGCATCCCAATTTTCCCTGCAAAGTTTCTGCAACCATCAGAGCTCTTTTGGCCTTGTTGGTTACTTCAAGTTCATGTTTGTTCCATAGAAGTTTATTGTCTAGGGTAAGCCTAGATATTTAACTTCCGCTCTCCAGTCTATATTTTGCCCATCCAGTTTTATGGTTCTAAGATTGGATTTTCTTTTCCTGGTAAATGCTACTTGGGTTGTCTTAGTGGGGTTAACATTGAGTCCCATCGATTGACACCATCTTCTCGTGAAGTTGAATCCTCTTTGAACTATGTCACAGAGGGTATTCTCAAATTTGCCTCTTGCGTATAGGACAATATCATCAGCATACCCTTGACAAGATATGCCTAGATTCGTCAGTCCGCATAAGAGTTCATCTACTATTAGGCTCCACATAAGTGGGGATGTAACTCCCCCTGTGGGCATCCTCTGGTCGTACTAACCGAGATGGTCTTATCTCCCACCTCCGCCTCACCGACTGGTAGACAGTAGTTGCGACATCCATCTAGAAGTCACGCCGTCTACCCCCCTATTAATTAATGCTTTTTTGACAGACTCGTGTGGAGTGTTGTCAAAAGTACCGTCTATGTCTAGAAAGGCGCACACTACGGTTTCCTTATTCGTCAGGGCATCTTGGATTTGGTCCGTCAGCTCCACTAATGCAGTCTCAGTGGATTTGCCTGTTTGATAGGCGTGCTGACAGGGGTGCAATGGCACCCGCTCCAAGATGTCTGTTCTGATATAGTTATCTACAGCCTTTTCCACCGTTTTCAAAAAGAATGATGTGAGGTTGATAGGTCTGTGGGATTTAGGGTGCGTAATGTCCTTTTTCCCTGCTTTTGGTATAAAGGTGACTTTAGCCCTTCTTCCTTGTCACTTACTATGATTAGACTTTACGCTATTTTACCCATGAATAATCTCTGTTAGATTATTTATCTGTAATAGTATATGACATTTTATTATAGGAATGGGTTTTAAAGACATTGAAGGATGGACAGAGCATGATCAAAACTTCTCCAGCTTCCTTGGGAGTCTGAATGGATCTTCGGAGCAAGTAGAAGATGAAATTAAAGTAGGATCTCTAGAGAAGAAGGTCCAGAATTGCAAAGCACGGATCAATTATCACAAATTCACTAAAGCCAAAGATTTAAGCCGTATTCAGAGAAGGATCTTGCAAATATATTTGGAAAGAAATCTCTCAAAGAGAATAAGCACGAAACCGAAATAGAGGTCAGTCAGGAGTCGACGGGAAGCCTCCAAGATGTCGATGGAGATATGTTGGTGAATAAAGGTTCAATGGCGGATTATTTTAGGAAAAAAATGCCGGATTTCGGTAAAGCAGCCAATAACATGAGGGAAATTGAATCAGAATCGGAAAATGAAAGGGTAGGATTCGGTTTTAAGCAAGCTGGTGAAGATAGCTCGAGTGTATCGGAAGAAAAGAAGAAGAATAGTAATAATAAACGGAAATATTTCGAATCGTTTTTTCCACATTTTGAGAAGAGCTCCGAAGAAGCAGTAGATGAGCATACAGAAAAGAAGAAACGGAAAAAGAATTCAATGATGGGTAATTTTATATCTTACATATATGAAAATAGTGAAGAGACGAAGATAGATAAACAAGAAATACAAAATTGCGAAGAGAATGTAATGGTGGAAACATTTGATTGTGCAAAACCGAAAAAGAAATCAAAAAAATCGAAAATTGACAAAGAAGAAAGTAAAACAAAGATGAAGATATGACGATGGATAAAGAAGAAGTAATAGATAATCTTGATAGAAAAGCACAAATGAAATATGTCAGAACCAAAATAAGAAGAAATTGAAGAAACTAAATAATGCAAATGGTATCGAAGAAAATTCTAAATCGTACCAAGAAGAAATATCATTGGATGTAAAAGAAGATAAAAAACAAAAGAAGTCGAAGAAGAAATCAAAAGAAGAAAGAGTGGAAGAAAATGTTTTAAATGATAAAGAAAAGAAAATCGATGAAACAATAGAAGTAGTAACAAAATGCAGCAAAAAAGATAAAAAATCAAAGTCCTTAAAGATGAAAAGCCGAGAGATCCATGAAGATGCAAGATGCAGTGATTTTGAAGCATTAAATAATGTAATTGAAGATGAATTGAAGAGAGACAATAAAAGTCAAAAATAAAAAAGAAAATCCAAGAAATCCAAGAAGATGCAAATTCCATCGATTTTGAAACATTGAATAATATAATTGAAGATGAATCGAAGAAAGATAATAAAAAATCAAAATTGAAAAAGAAAAATCAAGAAATTAAAGAAGATGTAGATTGTATCAATTCTCAAGCGTTAGATAATATGATTGAAGATGAATCGAAGAAGAATAATAAGAAGTCAAAATTGAAGAAGAAAGGCCAAGAAACCAAGGAGATACAGATTTTATTGATTCTGAAACTTTAAATAATGGAATAATTCAAGAAATTGAAGACGGATCGAAGAATGATGTAAAACAAAAGAAACCTAAAAAATCGAAGAAACACGAAGAGAATGGGATTGACAATGCTGCCTTTTCCGATTACGTAATGAAAAATGAAGAAACTACAGAGGAGAGAATTGATTCGAAGCATTCGATTAAAAAACTGAAGAAATGTAAGAAGAAGAAACTGGAAGAAAACGACACTTTGGGTATTTCAAATCTGGGTTTTGACGATCTCTGTAATTCCAACTCTGTTTCTAACATTTCTTTACAGGAGGAATTTGAAGAAACACCACGGAAGAAGAAAAAGAAGAAAATGAAGGAAGAAGATGGATTCGATAACCCGACTTTTAATATTGCAGCTAATGATACTGAAATCTCTCAAAATCGATTTGAATTAAGAACCGAAACAACGGAAAAAGGTGGCTTAGATAATCCAGCTTTGAATTTAAGTGACCCCATTATGGATAGCGATTTGATGTTAAACATTGTGGACACTCCTGTGGTATTGAAGAAACCTGTCGAAAAGTTTGCTTTGAATTCGAGCATTACCAAATTGAAAAGTGTTAAAGGTAGGAGAAAAAGCGTACGTTTTAGCGATGTTCTGCAAGAGCACATATTCCCTAACGATCCTACAGAGAGAATTAATGAATACATCTCAAATCGTAACGAATTATTTGATATTAACACGATGGTAATCGAAGAGGGGTTAAAAGAGGAATTTCAAAAACAGGGTATGGCGTATGAAAACGGTCATGATTCCTCAGGAGATTCATACGATTTAAACAACCCCAAAGAGTTGAATAAGAAAGTCGTTGAAAGCAGTGTTAAGGAAGAGCTCAATCGAGGATTAAACTCAGAACATTGCGGTTTCATTAATAACGGTTTCGATATTCGCAGTATCGATAAAATAAATTTCCTCAACGATAAATATGAAGTAAAATCATCTCCGTCGAATGAAGACGGAGGCATCGACAATAAAGCTTTTAATAAACTGAAGAATGAAATCGAGGAGAATGTCGAGAACATCTCGAATCAAATCGAACGATGCCAGGCTGAAGTGGAAAACGATATAAACGAATCAAAAGCTAGCAGAAGAGAAAATTGGCTGGTGGGTGATGTTGGGTGCCAAATCGATGAGAATGTAAAAGTGGAAGAGGGATTAAAATTGTGCTTTAAAGAAATGCATTTCAGGACACCTGTTCCACACTATTTGAAAGCTAATGTGAGTCGATCTAAGAAGAGTTACAGGCATCTCATACGAGGTGATATAACCGTAACTTTTAAAAATTCGAATTTACATGAAATCAAAGGATATGCTGTAAAAACTGTCGGAGAATTGAGACGGCCGTGAAAATACAATTTTTATTTCAGGAAGTATCGTGTGTATATATAATTAATTATTTTTTAAATATATAATTTATTGATTTGTGATTTGTTTAATTTTCTTTAATTACTGAAATTTAAAATTTCTGCTATATTCAACAATATTGGCGACATCTATTAATTTGTAATGATAATTTATGAAAAGTTGTTTCAGTCGATAATAAAGTGAACTGTAAAAGATAGTAGAAAACTGCATTTACGGTAATAATAATAAAATTTTAAATATGATTTAACGGATGCATTGTATAAAATTTATTTCTAATGAAATTTCCTGGTATATTAAAATTTGTTTTTTGTCACTAATTTTCATTATAATCACTAAGTTCTGTGATATGTTTCACACATATTTCTATATTCACGGTTGTCCAGCAATTTACCACTAGATGGTGCTGGATAGGTAATGAAGCAAACGGTAAGAAAAGGTATCTATAGTTAAAAATATGTTAGATGAAATTCGTTGAAGGTTTTATTAATTTGATTTTGATGAAATCTTTGTCGTATATTAAGGCCGTTTTACACTTAGCTATTTATTGGCTAATTTAAAATTGTTACGTGTATAACACGTATTTATTCCGTGTTATCTAATCATTTATTATCATTGGTAAATTGTAGTAGGTAATGAAGAAAACTGTGTGGATTAAAACACTTTAAATACTTACAATTTCTTAGTTGATTTATTAATTAATTTGGTTTTCATAAAGTCTATATTTCATAGCTCAAATTTCGTCGTATATTAAAATAACTATTTCTTTTTGATTATTTGATTACTATGTTATATTGTAGGTAATGAAGAGAACTGTTAAAAAAAAAGTTTAAAATTTCGTAAGTAAATAAAATAATGATGAACATATTTCAAATATATTCATATAATTTATTTGTTAATTCATTTATTAATTTGCTTTTGATATATGTTTATTTTAAGGTTGAAAATTAATTTTATATTTCTTTTCATTGTTCAGTTGTGTCATCTATGAATTAATAGCGGCGTTTTTCTTGTAGGCAGCTAAAGTGATACCGCAAAATTGATTATGAACAAAACTGTTTGGAAAAAGTAGAATATTGTAAAGGTAAAAGCACTTCAATTAATTGATTAATTAATTAAGTAACATGCTTCTTATAACTTCTATATCTTTATATGAAAATTATTTCCTTTTTATTGACAGTTGTTGAATTGCTGATCATATAAATTAATAACAATATTTGACCGTAAGATGCTGTTTAACATAACAGTTTTCTTTTTATCATAAATTATAAAGAAAACTCTTAAGAATGAACATAATTTGTTGATAAAATTAATAAAATATAACTTGTCCGTCAATTGATTTAGTAATTTGTCTTTCGTAAAATGCATAAATTTTGTCTTATATTAAATTACCTTCATTTTCTTTTTATTAACACCATTCAACGGGGAAGACCTACAAGTCAGTAGCAGTAATTCACAGTTTGATGGCGCTGTGGAGAATTTTTTTAAAAGAATCTTCTTTTTGGAATTGAAATGCATTCGTTTTTTTTTCTGATATACTGCGTTCACAAAAGATAATTTATTGTTATGATTAATAAGTTTATTACCCACCCTTAATCGTTTATTACAATGTTTAAATACAATACAATACTATATTCAACAATACCTTTAAATATTTAAAAAATACATAATTATATTAATAGAAAATACAGTATTTTTTCTTATTTAATACACGTACTGGAAGACTAGATTCGTTTTAGCGCTTATAACTATGTTAATAATATGTGATTACAAGAGATATTTGTTAAAAAAAGAAGTTAAAAATATAGTTTAGCTTCGCCCTGCACTCACTTTTATAGTAAGCAAGTGTAGTCGTATTCCAATAATAATTATTTACGATTTACGATAAATGAAAGAACATTGCATATATCTTTCTTTTCGTTATTCTCTTTTTTTCATAATTTCTAAATTGTAGTTGCTACACTTTTCGACATCAATTTTATTTAGGCAAGAATATGTTGCTAATACAATTACAAACAGAAATAATTATTGCAATGATATGTTTTAGCTAGAGGAGGATTTACATAGAAATTAATAGCAACTACAATTTTCATTTAAAGCAAAAAACGAATAAAAAGTTGGTGAGTAGGTACACAATATTTTTATTTATTTATTTTGATTCATCGCTTTGTCAATCCAACCCTAATAGCCAAATTTAAATTTCCCACCTCTATTTTTAGTGAATTCAACGTAAAGGCATTAAAATAAATATTAATGCAGTACAAAATGCTAGGTAATTTCATGTTTCAGCGTTGAAGTTACTGAGAATAATAATTGCGGGCAATTTAAATTTGGCTATGTGGGAAGTTTTTGAATTTCCACTGCCATTTCGTGAATTGTAAATTTTGTTTTAAATAAATACATTTTTAATGGTAATTTAAATAAGGAAATAATGCGATTTGTTAGTGTGGAGTATAACATAGCTCTTTAATGAATTTTTAAAGATCAAATTTAAATTTCTGATGGTTATTTTTGTTGACTTGTTTTGTTGACAATGTTAATACTTTTCCTAAAATCACAATTAATTTTAAGATGTTATTCAACACACGTGAATACAATTTTTGCATCTTAAATTAGAAAAATGCTGCAATATAGTATTAATAATTTTGGTTTTGATTGAAAATTTGAATTATGTTATCTAAATACAAAACGGTTTAAAGATACATGAGGAAATATAAATTTAAAAAAGTTAAAGTTCAATATGCAGAAATGAAAATATAGGTTACAGCCATGATTTTAAAGAAAATCTTCCGTCATTTTTTTATGTTTCCTCGTTCGATTAGTTTCTGATTAATATTCGACCTAATTTAATCAACATTCACCCCATTTATTTCCACTTTATTGCTAGAGAAAACATTTAAAAGTTACCTATAAGCTCTTAATTTATCAAACCATAGGGAATATACTCTCTTTGAGAATACAATTCACCGTTTTTATGATCAGGAGAATGTCCGTGCAACAGCTCCGTCATGAAGCTGATATAAGTGATCGCCAATCTCAAAGTTTCAATCCTGGACAGCCGTTTCTCGTAAGCGAAGGTTGGTACCTTCGATGAATTAAAAAAAAGCACCTCAATTTTGTTGCATTTCATTCGAGAAATCTCACCTTGCGCCTCAACTTGTCAAACGCCTCGTTCAAGTTAAACATGCGCCTTCTTTCTCTGATGTTAGCCGCCTTCTTTGAGCCATGGTGGCTACGCGCTGCGCGGTTTCTTCTGGGATCCCCCCGGGTTGGTTTGAGGACCGTTTCTGTTGATCCTGTTAGGGACTAGAGCTCCGCATTGTTGCCTGGGCCAAACTTGATTAACGCGTGATTTTGTTGGAGTTGATTATGGTTTTATTCTTACCCAAATCGGAATTGAAGGCTGTTAGGATGTCGGGGTATGCCCCCAAGGGCGGATTTGGACCCCCGAGGCAGTGGTGGGGGTCCCATAAGCCCCCATAGGGAGCTATATCGCTGGGGTAGTTTGGATAATCACCCCCCTTAAATAAACATCAAGATACTTTAGATTTTTAATCCCCGATAAAGGAAAAACAACTCAAATGACCAAATAATCATAGGATAAACTGAAAATAAATTAAACTTAAACTAAAAAGCACAAAGATATTTATTTTTGTTCTGTACTTACATTATTCGGGTCCCAAGGGCCATGGTCGCTTGTAAAGGACATTTTCATCAGGAATACTCTTTATTTACACTATCAGCAGCAAAAACACAATTCCGAGAGTACGATTTTGCGATCACAATTTCGTTTTAAGAAGCTAATTTTGCAGAATCTACACACACTGACTAATGATCCTCCACTTATGATGATACACTTGCGTCTTATATTAATCCCTGAATATTTTCAAAACTTCACACATCCCTGGCGGCAATAGATTTCTTGTTTAGGGATGGGGTTTCTACGACATGGTCTTATTGGTCGACCAGGACAAACGAGGGTGGTTTTCAGACTGGGATTAAGCCAATGGGAATTGCGCAAGATGTTACAATACCACCCCTGAGTGTATAGCTCGTTTAGTGTGGGGGAAAAGGGTTAGTTTTGCTTGCAGGGGTTGTATTGACGTTTGTCAGGGTGAATGTTGAAATTACATTTCCAGAGTAATATCTTTTTTGTTAGGAAAAGTGAATTTATTATAAGGTTCAGTAGCAAATGTCGAAAATTATTGCACATAAATGCGATTTAAGGTATAGAGTTGATGTTACAGTGTCTTTAAATATTTTTTAAAATATAGTGATGGAATAAGTAAAAAGATGTGGTGCTGCGAAACAGTTTAGGGCACTATAGCCAGATATATTAAACAAAAAAAAATAATTGACAATATAAATTAGATTTTTTTGTTAAAGCTTTTGAAAACTTCGAAGTGTATACAGTGTATCCATCACTTAAATGTGAGACAAATGGAAAAAATCTTATTATTGATCTTACAAAAATGATATATGTAAAATAAAAGTTGGTGCTTGCTCTTGAACATATCCCAGAAAATAATTTAAGGTTTGCACAAGCTTTTTTATAAGATTGTCCCGAGAAGGGAAAAAGCTTGTCATTGGCAAACATGTAAGCTTGCTGCAAGGTTATGACAAGGTTGTCTGTAAAAGCATATGACAAGGTTAGAATGACAATGTTGAGCCGAGATTTAGAAAAAGCCTGTACAAACCTTCATAAACGCTTGCAACAATCAAAATAAAATAGGAATTGGATATTAATTTCTTCTTTTTCTTGGTTTTTAGGTAATAATTAAAAATATGGAAATGTACATTAACAATGACGTTTCGTTTTAATTTCAAAAGCTTTTTCAAGATACATGTAAAAATATAAATTGTAAATGATGTAAATTATAAATAATTTTTTTGTTTGATAAATGACAAAATCATAATTCAAAATTCATAGTAAACAAAACATTGTTTTGTACCATTGAATCCAAATTTTGGATATATCTTATGTTTTATTTAAAGATTGCGTTTCAAAATAGTATGTTTTGATTATTTGTTGATAGTAGAATATGAAAAGTTGAATTTTGTAATTAAATAGATCTTTAAAAATATTTGTATTTATATAATTAGTTTGTAGTTTTGTGACATATGTATATTGTAGTATGTGGTGTTTTATCATTAAATGCTTTTGTATGTTTATAAATTTAAATTATTTCAAATATATTTCATTTTATACTATATGTAGACGTATTACACTAATTGAATTTAATTAGCGCTAATTAGTGATTGCATATATTGCATATTTAGGCATTTCTATGCATATTTTTACAAAAGTTGAATATATTGCATATTTAAGCTTTTTCTTATCCTTTCTATTAGTAAAAATTCTCAGTAATTCCTAATGTAGATCGACAACCGACAATTCTCAGAACGATAAATCTTTTACATTGGTTTCTCTAATACTTTTTTCCAAGAACTGCACGTGTTTAATTTCGCCTAGCAGAAGTGATGTGGTAAATACGTTTTATTATTATTAATTCCCAAATAAACTATTCATTCATTGAATTTCTTTAAGCGAAACAGCATGTAATTGTGTTACGTTTTTAAATACTGTGCGTACATACAATGAGTATAGCGAACAAAATTTCTTTATGGATTAAGCCATATCCTGAACTGGTAAAGATGGCGACAAAATATTTTGTCGAGCCTGCAGTAAACTGGTAAGTTTAATTTTACTAAAAGCTTTACAATTGTTTTTAAATTCTTTAACTTTTAATATAAAATGGTAATTGTTGTTGTAGGTGTCTTCTGAGAGAAAATACCTGATTGATCAACACGCTAAAACTCCATCACATATTGGAAAATGTGAAAAACTAAAGCGATCCGCATGTGTGCAGCAATCTATGTGTCTATATGTCTAATCTCAATGTGTAGCATGTACTTCACGAAACTCAGAACAAGAAGAATATAATGCGAATCTGTGTAACGCATTAATTTCGTCTAACATACCATTAGCAAGATTAATCAATGTTAATTTGAAATCATTTCTGCAAAAATATTGCAAACATAATATACCTGACGAAAGTACCTTACGAAAAAATTATGTCATATCTTGTTACAGCGACAATAGCAGAAATTCAACAATTGGTAGAAGAATAATTTGTTTATATCATGGTAGATGAAAGTACGGATAAGTGTGGCCGTTATTTTGCCTATTTGTTAATGGAATTCTTCATGAGATATTGTAGTAAATCATATTTAATTTATTGTAAAGAACTCCAAAAAACAAATAATGTGACAATTGCCCAATTAGTTCAAGAAGGTTTATCAAATTTCTTTTTACCTGTAAGTATAGCTTGCGAAAAATTTTTACTAATGTTGACCGACGCTGCACCATACATGATAAAAGCCGCGCAAAATTGAATTTTTTTTTTATAGTAACATTATTCATACCACTTGTTTAGCTCATGGGTTCAATCGTGTAGCCAAAGACATTAGGAATCAATTCCCTTTGATTAATGATTTAATTAGCAATGTCAAAAAAGTATTTTTAAAAGCACCTGTACGAATCCAGTTTTATAAGGAGCGATTTCCCGGTGTTAAGTTGCCTCCTGAACCGATTATTACGAGATGGAGTACATGGTTAGAGGCTCCAGTTTTTATCGCCGATAATTTTGAAGGAATAAAAAATGCAATTCTTGAAATCACTGCTGACTGCATTGCTGTAGAAAACTGTAAAAAGATAGTAGCATCAACAGAATTGCTATAAAACCTTTTGTATATTAAGTCAAATTATAGCTTTGTTTCAAGTTCCATTCGCAAACAAGAAACGCAAGGGATGTCGCTCTCGGAATCAGTCGAAATAGTAGACGAATTTGATATGCTATGTAAGAAGGTTAAGGGTACAATAGGTAATTCTATATACGATAAATTTAAAAAAGTGATAATTAAAAATGCGGGGTATTTGAAATTGGAGTTAAGAAAATTCTATTTCGAAACATATGTATCCCGATAGAAGACAAAACTTTCTTTTACACAATTTTGAAAAACATTTAATTATAAATTGTTTTAGAAATATGTTGTGAAAAAAATTTTATGCAATAAAGTTAATGTTTAAATTTCTGCTCTTATTTATTTTATGTAAAATTTTTGCATATTGTCGCAATTTTGTTGCATATATGCCCCAGGTTTATGCATATTTTCTCAAAAATCGATGCATATATATGCGCATATATTCCAGTTTTTCTTTGCATATAATCCGGTCTCTTTATACTAATTACTAATATTTACTTTCACATCTATCTAATTAAACAATATTATCAAGAGTCCGTGTACATTTCTTTTACGAGGAATCCAAGCTATTTGCTAAAACTTTTCGTTTTCAAAATATTGGCAAAAATGAAGAAAAAGTCTATTATTATTATTATTATATCTATCACAACCTATTCCTCTATAATTCTTTATTCGACTAATGCGCAAAATTAAACAACAGCAGTTATTTTTAGGGTAAAAATTCTTATTATTGCTCGCATTTGACGAATGATCAGAGGGGTCTTAGGGTATTTAACCGTATAATAGGCTCACAACCCTTGTTGTTACGATACAATGTTGGGCGTCAGAATTTAGGGAGTCAATTTGACATATTGTTCGCCTCATCTCTGTAAATCCCTTTGTAAAGCCAACAATACCAATACAACATTATAGTATTATAAACATATTTAATTAATTTAAAATTCCCTATTAGTTATAGAATCTACAAAATTTAATTTCTCACATTCAGACTGTCGTCGATAAACTTCCTTTAAAACTGGACAAGTAATTAGTTTCAGTTGTGGTAATATGGGGTGTCACGGATTTAATATTAATAATATTCGCAGGAGTTTTGACACTCCGGCCCCACAAATACAAGTGTGCAAAACAAGTGCACAAGGGGATTTGAAATAAATAGGGACATATTGAAGGGATTTCCTGTTTCTTCTATATATACAATGTTATCGATAGATATTAAATTAAGAACTGTAGACCTCGGCAATATTGCGTTTGTCTGCTTGAATCGCTATAGGGTAAATTTTAATAAGCAGATGATATACGTTTTCATAATGCTCGTTTGTTTTGGGGTAGGGATTCGATAATTAATTCCTTGATACAGTAACAGTTTTATGTGGGGTATATTTTATTGAAGTTATTATAGTTTGTTTAAGGCAGATACAAAAATGATTAGAAGAGCAACGAAAAGTATATGCGGATTTGACTAGATCATAATATATAGGGTGATTCTCAATATATGCGACAAACTTTAAGAGCTCATTCCTGAGGTTATTTTGATCATAAAAGTTCATATGAGTATATGTCCAAAACGGTTTGGTTTTAAAGTTATTGAATGTTTAATAATAAATTATGAACTATGACTAACACAATATAATATCACAGTTGGTCCTTCAAAAACTATTGTCTTGAGAGGGAATCGTTTATTTGTCATTTCAATATTTGTCAATAGTTGTCAGAGTATTCATTCAGTTTATTGCCAGTTTCTGTTTTCTAAAATGAATTACACGAATGCTGAGATGTGTGATATGCATTTCGTTTACGGTCTTGCCAATGGAAATGCGCCTGCTGCTAGACGTCTTTATGAAGAACGATACCCGAACCGTATCATCCCGCATCATTCAATATTTGCCCGTCTTCACCAACGTCTTAGTGAAACGGGAAATTTTAAAAAACGGACGACTGATAACGGGCACCCCATCTACAGTGAGAACTCCACAAGTTCAAGAAATGGTGCTAAATGAAATTGAGGAACATCATACTACAAGCACCAGAAAAATTGCGTTTGCTTTAAACATTAGTCAGGCCACAGTTTGGAGAATATTGAAAGATCAACTGTTGTATCCATATCACATTCAACGGGTGCAGGCACTTTTTCCGGCAGATTTTCCGTAAAGAGTGGCTTTCTGTCAATGGATGCAACACAAAGTCGCACAAAATCCTGACTATTGGCTCAAATATTCTTCACCGACGAGGCTAATACTTTCTCTAGAAACGCGATTATTAATTTTCATAATAATCACATACGAGCCGAAGAAAATTCGCACGAACTAGTGAATGCCCGTCATCAACATCAATTCTCTGTGTCAATGTGTGGGCCGGAATTGTTGGAGATCGCTTGATAGATCCACATTTTTTACCGATGCGGTTAAATGGCGAGGTATACCGCAATTTTCTTGAAGAGGAGCTACCCCTACTGCTGGAAGAAGTTCCGGTGCAATTAAGATTACAAATGTATTTTATGCATGACGGTGCTCCAGCGCAATTTAGTTTAGTTGCTCACGAGTTTTTGGACAATACGTATCCAGATCGGTGGATAGGACGGGAGGTCACCAACCGTGGCCTCCTCGATCTCCAGACTTAAAATCTTTGGACTTTTTTCTCTGGGGTCACCTTAAATCATTAGTTTATACGACTCCCATTGAAAATGTCGATTAACTGAGAAATCGTATTATCTCAGCTTTTCAAACAATTCGAAATACCCCTGGTATTTTAGAACGGACTCGTCAGTCAATACGACGGAGGATAGAAGCTTGTATTGCAGTTGGGGGCGGTCATTTTCAACAGTTAGTATAAGTTAATTTTGTTTTACTAATTATTTTGTTAAATTATAATAAAAACATTAATTATGTTAACTTACTATTAAACATTGTACAACTTCAGAACTAAGCGATTTTGGACATATGTTCTTATGAACTTTTATGATCAAAATAACCCCAGGAATCAGCGCTTAAAGTTTGTCGCATATATTGAGAATCACCCTGTATATGTACTCAATGTTGTGAAAAGAATCAATAAATGACCAACCTTGTTGAAGTAATAAAAAATGCACAAAAGCTATTGTAAGTAAACTTATAAAATGCATTAATAATTAATAATTTTGCTTTTAAAAACAAAATACATTTTGGTAGAATCTGCAATTCAAAAAAAATTTTTTTAGATATTTACAGTGGTTTAATTACTTTGATTTTAGAACATTTATTTCAATAATGAACAACACTATTGCCTCTTAACATTATACCATTTATTATACTTACTAATATTGTTAAATGTTTGACGCAAAATGTTCTAAAATTAAAGGAAATAGGCCAATACCTTAAGAGTTTCGCTTATTGTTTGAACGTGAACTAATTGCCCAAGAAACAAAGGAAATTTGCTTTTTTTTAAGTTCCTGTTTCAAAAAAGACTGGAAAACCATTAATATTAATTTAATAATAATTATTTTTTATGAATAATTTCCGCTAAAATTTCTATTCCATATATGATTTGAACCGTTGTTTTTTGATAAAATATTTGATTATTTATTTTGAAATATATGTAGATAACACAGCTCGAATGAAAATAGTCTAAATTATTATTATTATCTATAAGTACTACAAATTCATAAGGAAAATTGTTTATAGATACATATTGAAAAATATTAATAAATAATTTTATCAGTAAATGAGTTTGTTATAATTAAATCACTCATCCTTTAATTATGAAGCTAGATGAGGGTACGTTCAGATTTTTACATATGTTAATAAAAGATTTTAAACCTGACGATTTACAAAAAAGATGAATATTATCAACAACAATTTTTAACAAATAAAACTCCCTACATCCACAAATTCAATTATTTAACCTCTCATTAATTTTTTCATTTATATTTAAATATCTGAATGGGTTATATATATAACCATTACAGTTTTATGGATTTTAATAATTTAAATAATCTTTTTTGTTTGAATAATTTTCTGTCAAAATGCTTCACATTAATTTTTAATATATCTTGCCGTTGATTTACAGAATTATTTTACTTATATAAAATCATTTTATTTATTAATATTTGTACTGCTTCGCTATGAAAGTTAGCTTCTCATAATTGTTAAAAGAATCAGTATATCTTACTTTTTAATTTTTTTATTAATTTCTCTTATTACATTTGATTAATTTTTTTTGTTCTCACTTCAGCTCTATTTATTTTTATGTAAAATATATTTATTATACTATTTTCTTTATAAAGAGACTATTATAGTTAAATAATAGCACAGATAAAAGGGTTCTTTTATCTGTGAATAAGTATACAATTCTTCAGTATTCAATGTTCATCATTTAAACAAATTTGATTTTGAATAGTTTGAGTATAATGTAGTTATTTATATTGAAATTACTGGAAAATTTGAATTTTTGTATCACATATCTTAACCTTGTTTAAAATACCTATGTTTTGCTTATATTTAATAAATAAATGTTCAATGATACTACAAATAACCATATTTTCAATTCATTAAATCTTTTCTTTGTTCACGTCACGGATAAATGATATAAAAATAATCGGGCATAAGAAACTTTAGCGCCCTCTATGTGTCATGTGTATTAACTAAAACTATTAATTCGTGTTCAGCGACATCTTCCGCTACTTTCCCAAGTGTGTAATGACGGGAATACTTTAATTTTAAAAACTGATTTTATTCGTATTTATGTATGTAATTTGTAGAAATAAATAAAACCCCAATGTAAATAGAAAAGAATTTAATTTAATTTTCATTATGTGCCTTAAAAAATACATTTGCCTTATTAATTAGAACATAATTAAAAAAAAAAAAGCAGGTAGATCTTCCATTAATCCATCCTGGTCTTCAATTCCTTAGTGGTAATTTTATCCTTCTCTCTGTAAAATTAAAATTACGATTTACAAATATTAGTATTCAACAAATAACAACAACATACATTATATAAACAGTAGCACCCCAACCAGAAAGAGCATCACGATCGAAAGCATTAATCAGAGCCTGGGATATCGTCTCAAACAAAGCCTCGGGTTCCAAATCCGGCTCCCACAAACTCTCGCACATCCCGAAAAGTTGAGCAGAAGCTGTGCCTCCCACAACGAAATCTTCCGGTTCATTTGGACAACCAATCAAATCCATATTGCAAACATATGGTTCCCCCGTCTTTGAATCCAATCCAGCTATCACAGGCTCGACAAAGAAGGGCCCGAATCGTTTCTCATACAACATATTTGAAACCAGTGAACTGAAGACTTTTGGTGTGATCTTTCTATTCTCCTTTAATTCATAGAGATTTTTCCTAAATCTCAATTTCTCCATTACCGTTTGAGTGTCTGTCGCAAGGCCTGGAAGGCCGATGAAGAGGTGCGGTCCCATTTGGAACACTTTGGGGAAATCCATAGAGACCGTTTGTGCTTGAATGCCAAAACGTTTGTCAGTGGCTATCGCGACACAATTTTTTCCTTTCATGGCGACCATTGCGCTGCCGTTGTATGCTAGGATGGACTGTAAATAAAGTTTGGTTGATTGTAAGTTTTATAATTATTTTAGAACAGGGAGGTTTTAATTAATAAACAGCTTCGTCATACAAAATTATAAACATAACCTTAAAATTATAACTTAAAAGTGCTTAATTTTACCATATATAAAAGGACTTACCATCTTCACGTTTTAATTTTAAATTTATACAGATACGGCACTATTTAATTATATAAATTTAAAGTTTTGATGTATAACTAGTGATGATACTTTGAATTGAATTCGGAAATTGATAGATGACAGATGCTTTTCACAATATACAAATCAGAGAATCGTTGGTAAAATAGAGGTTTTATAACCTCAAACTGCAGTTGGTAAAGTAGAGCTTTTATAACAGAAAATCCTTGATAATTTAGGACATCTGTAATATTTGTATAGTAGATCTTCTGATGTTAGACAGATGTCAGTAAATTATTATTTAAAAATCAAATTTAATTATTTTCTGATTTCTAAGTAAAATTATCGAAAAGATTCAAAATCAAATGGTTGTCTAACTGATCATTTCGCCTCCTTTTACGATTAAATTTACATAGGTATTTTAAAATTCCGATGCGCTAACGTAAGAAACGTCATTCTTTACAAATAATTTCCGCAATTCGTGCGTGATTTCCCCAAATCCAAACCCGAAAACATGGATCTGCTAGAGCCGGACGACGAACTTTTGACCTTTCACGAAGACATTATCAAATATTTGCGCGAGCAAAACCTTTTGGAAGGGGAAGACGAACAATTCGTACAGGATGTTTCGAATTTCAAGGAGGAACAGGTCAGGGAGATCCTGGAGGAGCTGTTGCAGAAGTTCGAGAGGAATCAGAAATTGAAGGAGGATTACGAGGCAAGGGTGAAGGCCCACAATCAATACCCTCTGTTCGATTTAAAGGAAGTACTCCCGGATTTTCATATGGGTGAGTCGCGGCAATAATGACAGATGTCAAAAATTTTTGAGGGGTCTCAATGTTTATTTCTTAAACCAATCAAATATGATTTTGATTGTTTCCCAGTAAACCAAATTCAAATTACCCGCAATTATTTTCAATAACTTCAACATTAAAGCATAAAATTACCTACGATTTTGTATTACATTGATAGTTATTTGAATACCTTTAAGTTGAAGTTACTAATTATAATTGCGGAAAATTTGAATTTGGTTTACTGGGTTGGGTATATCTTCTTTGGTTCAATGAGATTAATTCAGCGCCAAATTTGAAATGTTTGAATATATTTTGTCTTGTCATTTCGTAACTTGTTTCGAAGTTTATTATTATTTGTAGTAAACTAAAATTATAAAAAGAGCGGATTTATTAAAAAAAGGAACTACCTACCTTAGTTTAAAACAAAATCATTTTTTAAATCAAAAGAACTTTCAAAATTCGATCATCTGTAGATCTGTACGGAATATATTCTGTTTTTAAAATTGTGAAAGTATTTGTGGGGCGTCACGTAGAGTGATTTATTTACTTGATAACAAACTTGGATAGCTAGGAACTGGTATATCTTACACTTCGAAAAGGTTTATTGGAAACTGTCATCAAGACCTATCATTTGCAACAAAGTATAGGTTTCTTAATTTACCTGAGGAACCAATGAATGTTTTCAAATGGATCTAGCTGTATTTTATTCTATTAAATTGTGATTATCACGGGAAAGTGTTCTTCAAAAGTTGGATTATGCTTTATTCGCAATTTTTGTTTTACTTCTGTGTTGGTATTAAATTGTTTGTTTTCCAAAAATGGATTTGAGGCGTGTCTCGTATTAAAAAAATATCGTACGGGAAACATTGTAAGGTTTACAATTAAACACGTTTCACAGTAAAACATTCTGAATTTTTAAATATTATAATTATTAAAAATCACTCACCTACTAAAATAAAAGATTTATAGCAATAAAGTATTCTCTCCTTTCTACCTTCGCTATATTAAACCCAATAAACAAAATTCAAATTTCCCGCAATTATTTTTGGTAACTTCAAGCATGAAGTTACCTACAATTTCGTATTAAATTGGTTATTTGAATACCTTTAAGTTATTGAACATATAATTGCGGGAAATTTGAGTTTTGTTTACCCTCGTATTCACCTTTGCTAAAGTTTGCAAAAATTTCATATTGTAAAATATGTCCTATTTTACAGCAATCCTACGCTTCATAAGTAACACAAACTATAACATGAATACGAGGATTATCGAAAAAAGGAACGTTAGTACCGCAATAATTAACCTTGGATAAGTTGGTAAAAATTTTGAAAATCGTAAAACTGTTTGCATTGCCATTAAAGTAATAGGGATATCTTCCAAATGAACTTCTATGTGAAATTACTTCCTATTTAAAATTTTGAAGATAGCTACTCCCTCTATTTTACATCAGAAGCCATGTGCGTATCTCTATAGACAAAAAAATGACAAATTGTCTCTAATTTACAGGGTGAAATTTGTTTCATTGCTCTATCTCATTCCGTTCAAAAGTTGTGAAGGGGGACCACCATTTACGACCTGACTGTATATACAATATATCCCAAGAAATTCGTTTTTTAAGGCCTTTCAAGACTTGCCATTTGTAGAACTCGTTTTCAAATTGGGATTCCTCTGATAAAACTCTTAGGCATTAGGAATACTAGCTTTCAAGCCTAGTGGTATCGCCTTTACGTTGAAGTTATTAAATATAAAGGCGGGAAATTTAAATTTGGCTATTAGGGATGTGTATATATTAATTATAATAAAATAATCAATTTGACGCTGTTTTAGAAGAATATTCATTTTCCTGAATACATGATTATGTCCAAATTGAATGATGTTTAGTTATAAGAAAACCAACAGATAAGACAAAAAACTCAAAGTATTACAGGTAATTATTGGCAGACATGTTTCGGCTGACTAGCCACCTTCAGAGCCATGTTAATTTTTTGCGTCTGCTTTAAGAAGTCGGCCAATAATTACCTGTAATACTTTGATTGAGTTTGTTTTTCTTACCTGTGATTCAGGAGAATGTGATCAGAAAACCAACAGTGTTCTGATGACGTTCTCCTGAATGGTTATAGATATTGCAAATGGCAAAAGATGATCTCGCAAGCCATTTGCAAACATGCAATCTTCAATTTAAATATAAGAAAAACTTTTCCAAAATGACAACAATACAAATGATTCAATATATGCAAAACGTGTCTAATGTATTTATTGTAAACTGAAACTGCGACAAATTGTTTAAAAAATTAAGTATGGACATACAAATTGTTTACAATAAATACATTAGACACGTTTTGCATATGTTGAATCATTTGTATTGTTGTCATTTTGGAAAAGTTTTTCTTATATTTATAAATGTTGGTGTCCACTTAATTTATTATTCATGTTTGGTGTTTTTTAACTTGTTGACAGACAATTTTACTTTTTTACGTTGATCTGAAGATGGCTGTTAAAAGCCGAAACTAGTAATCATATATTAAATATTAAATGAACAAAAAACGAGTTTTTTAATCTTATCACCTTTCAACATTACAGGTATTCACGTAATGGTTCATTAAGTTGATATGTTCTATTATTAACTTATATTGAGATTTTGGCATCAGTATCTGTTCGATTGGAACTATAAATGTAAAATAACCTTAACCAAAATATCACTTCCGGTGACCGGAAATAGATGTTCAGCTTTGTTTATTTTAAATAGAATGATATAATTTTTTAATTCATTTTTGAATCTACAACTATAAATATGTCCAGTTTCATTAGCTATTCCTATAGCTACATGTTGCCGTTTTGAGTTATTTTAAGTTTTTCTATTTTTTAGTCATCAATCATTGCATCAATTGAGAAATTAATATCTCGGTTAATACTGCAAGTAGAGACTCCAAATTTGCTATGTTATGAATGTAGATATTACTCTAAAAATGTAAGCACACTTTACATTCTAACATACAGGGTGTTCAAAACTGAGAACAAATTGACATATTTTCAAATGCAGAAAACTCATTTTTTTTTTAAATAGAACAGCCTGTATTTTAATTCGGAATTAGAAAGTAAATATCATCCCCTATCACTTTATATGAGCATTCCCTATACCTATCTTTAATAGATTTTTGAGATATGAGCGACTTTTTGTGTAAATAGACTAAATAGCCCTACCTTAAATGTTTGTAGCTGGCTCTGAAATGGATTCACGTCAAATTCATGTATTATTTTTGAATAACCATACAAGAATGTCTGTTCGAATAGTCATTTCTATTAATATTGCGTTGCTACGAAAGTGTAATTATAATGAATATATCATAAACACTTTCGGTTAGTCAATGAATTTGACAGTAATTGCCATTCAGAGCCAGCTACAAACACGCAAAGATAGGTGCTACTTAGTCTGTTTAAAAAAAAGCATTTATATCTCAAAATCTATTAAAGATAGGTATAGGGAATGCTGATATAAAGTGATAGGGGATGATATTTACTTCTTAAATTCCGAATTAAAATTACAGGGTGTTCTATTTAAAAAAAAAGAATACTTAGTCTGTTTAACAAAAAGTCGCTCATATCTCAAAATCTATTAAAGATAGGTATAGGGAATGCTCATAAAAGCGATAGGGATGATATTTACTTTCTCTAATTCCGAATTAAAATACAGGGTGTTCTATTTAAAAAAAATAGTTTCTGCATTTGAAAATATGTCACTTTGTTCCTCAGTTTTGAACACTCTGTATGTTAGAATGTAAAGTCTGCTTACCATTTCTTATATCTACATTCATAACATAGCAAATTTGGAGCCTCTACTTGCAGTATTAACCGAGATATTAATTTCTCAATGATGCAATGATTATGACTAAAAAAAAAGAAAAACTTAAATAATTCAAAAACGGCAACATGTAGCTATAGGAATAGTTAATGAAAACTGACATATTTATAGTTGTAGAATCCAAAAATGAATAAAAAATTATATCGTTCTATTTAAAATAAGAAAGTTGACATCCATTTCCGGTCAACCGGAAGTGATATTTTAGTTAAAGGTATTTTAACATTTATAGTTCCAATCGAACAGATACTGATGCAAAAATCTCAATATAAGTAACACAATAGAACATCATAAACTTTTAATGAACCAGTTACGTGGAATACCCTGTATATCGTTTATTGGATACTTAGAATATAATAGCTCTAAATTGTTGAACACTATTTATTAAAGCTTCTAAGGAGCTTGTATATGAGCAAAATTCTTATTATCTATCTGCAACATTTGGATATCTAAAGAAATATGTAAATTAGTGAATTCACTTTAACTATTTTTACAATTTTTATTTTTGCAGGAGCAAATATTGACTAAGAAAAACGCAAATTTACGCAAACTTAACTAATAATATATGAAAATAGTACAAAAATAAATGGACTAAAAAAAAAAAAAACGTGAAATGGAATGATTTATACACACTATATTCGTAAATGACAGGTATTCAGAAGTCTGTCAAGTAATCATATGGAAACCAAAATCATGACATCAAAAAAAAAAAAACACCGAGATTATAAAACACCCTGTATATGCTAAGGAGAAGAATAATAAGGGTAAATAAAACCATAGTTTGTTTAAGAAAATAATAGCTTTTAATCCTGCAGATATTATTTTGTCTTCCTTCATTTATATTACGACAATCAGCAATATAAGTCCAAAAAAAAGATATCCACATTACATTAGTATTAAGAAGTACAAAGATATTATCATTTTAAATATGCAAATAAAGTTTTTAATATATAATATTAGGTATATAAAACACGACATCGATTTCCTAAATATAACAATTGGACTAATAGTTATTTATATACATAAAATTGCCACATAATAAATATTTATAATACATTATATAATATAATACAGCACTTATACAAAAAGCTGTCGAATGAAATTAACCGCACAAGACAATAATGCAAAATTATTTTTATTTCGCTATTATTATTATATATTATATATACATTGTTGAATATAATTTGAGCTTGAAAACAAAAAATAATAAAACCGTTTCTATTCAATAATCAATTCCCTGAACTTAGACGAAGCGATGTACGATGCTCTCACGTTTCGCGAGACTCTGATCATCCAACGTCTAGTAGGCGAGGATGAATTGGTTCCGGAAGCCGTTGGCGGTCTATGTCTCGACATACAAAAAGCGCTGGGCAAGCCGCCGGAGAAGAGGCTATGCTGCGACATCGATACCCGTTTGGCCAGAGTGATGAGGACGAAAGGGGATGTCGATACGATCCCGATAAATGACCTTGAAAACCACGAGGACATCTCGAGTATATCGGACGCGATCCACAGTACGCTTGCGTCGAGATAATGTTGCGTTTTTGTTTTTTAAGATTGCGAAAATGGGAACGACGATCTCGGCCCGTTGGAGGACGATCTGGAAACGCAGTCCGTGAGGAGTCTGAGCAAGTTTCTGGTGCACCTGTCCTCGCAGTTCGATTACGACGGTTGCAATGCGGGCTCCTCCATCACCACCTGGGTCGATTGGAACTTTCACACGCTGGAGGAAGCGAGAAAGGAGTTAGTTAGAATGTGTTTTTGTTTTTTTTAATAATAATAATCTGCAGGTTGTCTTAGATTTTCCTTGAATTCAGCGAATGAAAATAAACTTTACCTCAGTGATTCGCACTGTAGCATTGTTTATATACATACTAGTTAGTCAACCTTATGGGCAAAATAGTTAACGGATTTTTGAACATTTTGGACAAAAGCGGTAGATGGCAGCACGCCGTTGATGTCCGTCTCGATTTAAATATAAACTTTATAGTTAGACTACTACATACAAGATGGCTCTCTTACGTGTCGGTAAAATATTATTTAATTGCAATAGTTACCTCGTAAGTTGTAGGCAGATTGTAGGTGAGGCCCGGGGAAAGGAGAGGGTGGATAGGCGATGACGCGTCACGCGATAATTCTCGTGTTTACATTGAAATGTTTGTTTTATTAGGAAGAATAAATATTTAGTTTGATAATATATAATCGTTATTTTTCTACCATTTTACTTTACTTTTTTTTAGTTTCTAATTTAATGTTATGCTCTATATGTGTGTGTAGTTCTAAGTTTTGTGTTATATTTATATAATATTTTTTATTTGATTTACTTATGTTTACTATTGCATAATAGTAGAAATTCGTTTTTCATTATAAAAATAAACATGTAGTTTGGGAGTACAAATCGCTATTATATTTACATATATGCACCACGTTACTTATTAGTTTGTTTGTTTGTCTGATCTAAGCAGATCCATGGATTTTACGCGTTTGTTTGTATTTTAGAGCATGATTTGTGCGTGTTTGTTTGTTTTAGAGCAAGCAAATCCAGATCACAAAGAGGTCTCTTTCTGCTCGCGATCCGACATCCGAGCAATTACGAGCAATTTGTGCAACATAACCTAATCGCGATAACACCGTGTTGTAAACTGTCGTTTGTAAATGTAATCCGATTTATACCTGTATCAAATATGCACGATATGGATAATATAATAATACTAATGTGATTGATGTAAAGAACGATCATTATATTTTAAAAACTTCACTTGGTAGGTACTTAAATACTAGTATATGATGCATTGTTCTTGTAGTCTAGATTCATTAGTTTGAAAAATTACTTTTACTTTTCCTATTCATAATAGCTGTGACAATAAGTAAATAATAAAATTAAGGTTATATTGCAATCGAGCGCGTTTGTTTGTACCATCTTAAAATCCAACTCTGAGACGCTCTCAAGTTACTCTGATGACTTCAGTAGATACTGCTCCAAGGACACAAACAAACAAAGCTATTAAAAACAGCATACATGATGACGCGTTCGCGCTCTTTCTCTTGATTGGCTGAAAAGTTACGATGTAACCTTGTATATACGGATGTTGCCCCCAAAGGTTACCTCGTAACTTTTCAGCCGCTCAAGAGAAAGAGCGCGAATGTGTCTTCATGTATGGTGTTTTTTAATAAGTAAGTGGTGCATATATGTAAAAATAATGGCGATTTGTACCTCCAAACTACATATTTTTATCATTATATAAAAAAACGAATTTCTATTATTATGTAATAGTAACACAGTAAATCAAGTACAAAATGTTTTGTAAATATAAGAAACTATATAAATTTCCCGCCTTTATACCAGTTTAAAGTTTAGCGACAGTACCGCTATACACGGGAGAAGCGAAGATAGCAATAGGAGAGAGGAGGAGAAGAAGGTTCGTATATACGTTCGAACGAAAAAACCCGCATTTTATTAAAATTTTAAATATAAAAAGGCCATCGAATTACAGATTATATATTATCAAACTCAATACTTATTCTTCTTAATAAAACAAACTTTTTCTGATTATTATATAATCATAAATATAAGTAAATTAAGTAAACAAACAACTTATTAATTTAAAAACTAAGAAATAAAAATTGAGAAGTAGATTTATGTTTTTTTTCTCGGCAAATTTTCGTCTTTTAGATTTAACTTTTCTCTTTTTCAGTGATTTTTGTTTTAAGTTAAATATTTTATTCTTAAAAGAAAAACCTCAATTTAGAAAATTGTTCAATTAATGTTTTGTCAACAAGAACGTGCCTTGCAATATACTTTCAATTTCTTTATATTTATAACAGAATACCTCAGAATTCTAATCTTCTAATGTAAACAAACACGAGAATTATCCGATACGGATACGGATTCCGTCGTTTCCGCAGATGGATAAAACACAGAAATCTGTCTCTCACTCTGACCGAGGTACCTGTTATAAATATCACGTTTTCAAATCAATTTACATTCACCGATAGAGTGCACCACTTCCCTGAGCAATTCTTTATTTTTCCGAAAATGCATTACGTTGACTAACTAGATATATTTAAATCAATGCTTATACTTATTTGAAATTGATAGAAAATTATATAATAAATAATATTAACCTACATCCTAATGTCCGATCATCTTGTACATGATCTACACCTTGTATTTCATTGACATCCCGTACTTAGTACCTTTTGTGGTTGCCAACCGCACCTCATAAAAATAAATAATTTTAAATTGCGACTTTTAACATGTTGTATTGTTCATAATGTTTATGTTATTTATCTCCCACGTCACTCAAATAACTATAAGTGCTTTTGCAGTTACTTTATAATATTTACACATTAATTGGTTATAATCTCTTTATAGTTGATTCTCTGAGGAAGTAATAAACTAATTGGGAAGCTTAGAAATGAAAAATTGAGTATTGTGATATTGATGTTGCTTGCACTTTGTCAAATAAAAGGGTTAAAAGAAAAATCTGGGAGAACCTGTATACTCTTATCGATACCAATGGTATAATAATTTAAACGGGGAAAAATTTCAGATTCTTCAAGAAGAAAGTGACAAAATTAGTCGAGAAAGTTGAAAAAGTTATCAAAAACACCAGTTACGCTTCGGAAGACAAACTCGCAAGCGTTTCGAAGATGCAAAGTGAGACGCAGGACGGCCTTGCCAAAGCGAGCTTTACTTCCGCTAAGGACAGGAAGTTATCTCGCGCGCAGAAATCTTCACGCACCTCGGCCTTAAAGACCAGCAGAGCCAGCGTGGCAGCGTCGACCAAATCGAGCAGGACCAGTGCGATAAAAGGCAGCCAAAGCAAAAGGGTTGGGGGCGCCTCAAAATCCAGCATAGCGAACGAACAGATGCAAGCAAAATCGAGTGTAGTAAATGATTTGATCCAAAAAAAATCCAGCGCAGCGAACGATATGATCCAAGCAAAATCCAGTATGGCAAATGATATGATCAAGAAAAAACATAGCGCAGTAGACGATATAGTCAAGGCGATATCTTCTGCAGCGATAGATATAATCCAAGCAAAATCTGGTGCAGCAGACGATGCGATCCAAGCAAAGTCTAGTGCTGCTAATAATGTGATCCAAGCAAAGTCCAGTGCTGCTAATGATATGATCCAAGCAAGGTCCAGTGCTGCTAATGATATGATCCAAGCAAAGTCCAGTGCTGTTAATGATATGATCCAGGCAAAGTCCAGTGCTGCTAATGATATGATCCAAGCAAAGTCCAGTACTGTTAATGATATGATCCAAGCAAAGTCCAGTGCTGTTAATGATATGATCCAAGCAAAGTCCAGTGCTGCTAATGATGTGATCCAAGCAAAATCCAGTATTAGATCTCAAGGGAAGATCGGTCGCCAGACTAGTTCAAGACCCTTGTCCGGAAAATCAAGCCAACAAGTCCGTCGATTGAGTCTCGCAAGCGGTAGTATCGGGGATGGAAGTAAGCCACGTATAAAACAAAGTATCGAGGCGAAATTTAGCCACGGCAGTAGGCACAAGTCGAGCGGAAGTACTGTTTCGGCGCAGCAACGACAGTCGAAAGGATCGTCGGCCAGAGACGTAAGCGGTCCCGAAGGCGTAGAGAACGAGGTGGAAAAAGAACTGGTCGAGGAAATGGTGACGGCCTCTAAGAATCTATACGTCGGCCTGTTGAAAGGATATTACTACGTGAAACATGTCAGTAGCGAAGAGAATGTCGATGATAGAAAATTCTACAGTCTCCTGAAGACGAAGTTCTATATTTCAGAAGGGGCGAATTTTATTTTGCAACGTTATTTGGCGAAAACGATCTACATAGGGACCTTCGAACTGTCTGCCATGTACATCAATGGGGACATGTGCCGCAACATCTATGTAAGAGGCGATTTGTTTGTTCTGTTTTTCATTTGACAGCTGTCAATTTCTTTAAACTCTTTTATAATTAATTATCTAGTAGGTTAGATACGCATATACACACAGTTATATACAGGGTGGGTCAATAGTGTGGAAAAGTAATATACTACTCTTTCTGTACAGCATACAACAAAATAGTATCCAGGCTGAATCAAAGTAAGTGCAAACCATTGCTATCTCTGTTATTATTGATTCTAGAAAGTAGGTTAAATTAGCAAAGTATTAGGGTTTTTAACGCTGATTAATATGCAATATACGAAAAGCAATTGCATGACGCATATTCGAGTTAAAAGTGGATAATTCATTGCTAAACAAGAACATATCTACTTGGAAGAAAACGATGATGATTTTTAATGTTGAAACATCTCCAAACACTTGTTATTATAATTTGTAGCTAGGAGATCGTTTGTACACTAGCGACACTTTCTAATTGTACGACCTACAGCATAAAAGAGAGCCTAAATGTGTAGCATGGGTAGTAGACGACTTATGCATTCACTGCCGTCTTCGAAATATGTAAACACAGATGTGCGGTCTCGGTGTTTTTTTGTAGTAAATCTACTTTAAATGTAAGGAAGAATGCAGTAAATAAACATAGAAAAAAACATTGATCTTATAAAAATAGAGAGAATTAAATACATCAAAGGCGCATACTTATGCCTGCCGACCTACCTCGGTTAGCACAATTCGAATTTTTTCATTTACTAACCTTAAATATAATATTGTATACAAACAGATGTTTTGTTTTCTTTACAAATCCCTACAGCTTTACCATATATGTTTGTGTTTTTAATCCAATTGATTCACAATGATTGTTTTCATAACTATTTTTAATTCGCCCCGGCTCCTTTTTTCGATATTAACATAATGAATAATTAATATTTATATAAACTAATCATTAATTACTAATTTAAACCCGCATTTTGTATTTATAGCTATCACTACTGTTCAATTTAGGCACTAATTCAAATTTTGTATTTCTTTTGAAAAATATTGTGAGACTTTTGAGGTAAATCTTTGAAACTAGGGAATTTATAATCGAAATATTATTTTATCTTGCTATTATAATATTAATGGAAAACATACCATTACTATAACTAATAAAAAATATTTCTGACGAGTGTAGAGCTTTTTCCTTCTAATATCTGATAATCTGATATAAAAAATCATGGTTTTGAATGCATCCTCGCCATATCTCCTTTATTATTTAATGTTAAAGAAGGAAGCCGGAGCGAATTAAAAAAAAATGATATGAATCATCAGACATTAATTAGATTAAAAAATATAAGATGTTTGGGTAACGCTGCAGGAAAACAAAACATGCATTTCTGTCAATAACGAAAATTACTAAAAATTTCTCTGCATTTAATAAATTAACTGGCCGCAACACCCACTTCACGAAAAGTGGAAGTAGTAATAATCTTATTACTATATTGTTTAAATATCTTGCATAGGGGCTGTCGCAATCTTAGTTAATGCATTAACTAGATTGAATGAAACACTTTTTTCATGTGTTCAGTAATATTGAAAAAAGTGTTTCATTCATAACGGAGGTGTGCTTACTGATTTCAGTATAGCTAAATACTTTAAATGTCTTCATGCGATCCATTTTGATAGTTCATTATTATTTGCATACGTATAAAATGAATAAAAGTAATAAACCCATTGATATTGCTATTTATTGTATAATTAACATGCCTTTGGTTTAGTTCCTAGTCATAGTTCAACTGTAAAATGAAAATACCTTTTAAAACCATTTAATAACACTACAGCTATTCGAAATATTTCAAACATCAAATAAATTTATTCCTACGCAAAGATAACAAATACATAATAGATGCATTCAACTTCGCACATTAATAAATCCAGTCTAAGCTTTTTTAAAATAACCGACAGAGAGACCGCACATCTGTGTTTACATATTTCGAAGCGGCCAGTTACTGCATAAATCCGTCTACTATCCACGTTAAAGATATGGGCTCTATTTTACCCTGTAGGTCGTACAATTAGAAAGTGTCGCTAGTGTACGCACGTAATAATTAATATTCGTAGGGATTTTATATACATATTTTCAGCGTGTTTTAGCATTAAAAAATGAAAATCTGAAAAAAAGTTCATCGATAGGTATATTGATTATAGTGTTTTTCTGTTTATATATTAATTAGATATCGATGAATAAAAGAATGAGCCTTATTTAACATAGTTTTTGTTTGGCAATAAATTATCTCCTATGAATAATAAATAATTTAAAGAATAATAATTATATTTTCAAATTAGCGCTGTAAAGTAACGCTGCTAGTGACTGGATACGAAACTATTTTCCAAGTGCGTAGAATTTCGGTCAAGTTCAATATCTTTCTTACTGATCTTGTGTTTTGACGTGTCAAGAAAGTAGTTCTCATGTTCTCAAACGTCATGCAGATGTCGCTATTCACCGGAATCTGGAGTAATATTCAATTTAATGTAAATTTTAATGATTCGATAGGCCGTATAAAGTAAACTGTCTAAGTTATCAAGCAGGTCGTGTTAAATGTAATGGTTATTTGGTAGGTTATTGTAATAAGTAATTTCTATAGCCTACTTTTCTTGGAAAAACTACTCCTAATTACTATAAAAAGCGTGCAATCTTTACATATTTGCCGTCTGCCGGCCTTTCAAGTTCTAATATCGACGTATGTTCGGTTATAACGCTCGAATTTTGCATCCTCGACTAGCTTAAGTGGTAAAGCGCTCGTCCGGCAAACGAGGGGATGCAGGTTCGAATCCTGCGTGAGGAGAATTTTTTTTTTTTGAAAAATTCCTCCTACTTATTACAGTTAAAAGCAGAAATTTCATTTATTTGTTAATCGGTAATATAGTTTCTGCTAATGATAGACAAATCGTATTAAATTTCTTTCTATTAAAAAAAAAAACATGTACATATTATTAGTTTTGTATTTTATGATCTGGTATCGGTGTATGCTTATTAATTTGCGGCTTCATTTAGTTATATCGCGTTTATATACTAAGCTAACTTGAAAATTAATGGAAAATTCATTGGTTTTATTTAAAAATAATTATCTATAATATACTGCCTCAGTCGTCACAAATGTTTAGTATGAATTTGAAGGGCTTTGCATACGGGTTAATTTAGCATAAGAAAAGATATAGGCTGCTATTTATTAAAAAAAATCAAGTTACCTTGGGCTAAAGTTCGGCAAATGTTCAGGACTATAGTGGACACCTGTATATAACTATATTAACATTAACATATGAATATCTAAAACAAATGCATATATAAACTACGCCGCCTTAATCGAAAGCTTTTTCTGTATCATTTTGTATAAAGTGCTCCTATTTTTCTTCGTAGAATTTAAAAATGGAATAATATATAGGGTGTTCCATTTAAAATAACTGAGTAAGTATGCGTTTTCCTACTTTTGGAAGCCTCTCCGTAAAAAAATGCGACGATAGTACAAGTCGAAAGTCGCTGTATACACTCGTCTATAGGAAACCTTGATGCTCCGCAAATTTTATGGACATATCTTCACGCGTTCAGATTATACAGGGTGTGCTCGTCAATCATTTCCATCGGTGTATTTTTAGGTTATGCAGCATTCATTGAATTCTGTAAAACTTTTGTATAAGTGATTTTTCCCTTCAAAAATAGAACTGTAATCAACGAACCAGTCTTCGACGGGTCACCCTGTACTTTCTTTTCTTTCAAAACAACCTATGTGAACCTGGCACCCGACTTTTGACAAATTAACTTATTTTTTATGGATAATGTTAGTATTTCGTTTGTAGTAACAATAATTTCGTTTGTAGTTTCACCCGTTAATAATTAACGACCTTCAAAAAAACAGTCGCATCCGACTTTGAGATATCGAAAATCGGCTTTCGTAGTTCCCTTTAGAATCGTTTGTAGTTGTTTCTAGTGATTTTCCTCTATCTTTGTATATTAGGAACCGAGTTCAAATATAAAAATACTTTTTAATACTTTTTAAATGCTTTGGTGTAAAAAATAATATATTATCTAGGGCTTCAGTACAAAATATCAAATATTCTTCAATGTTTTTGTAAATTGGCATCTGTTTGGAAAAGGGAGAAAATTAAAGGGGGAAAATTAAATACACATAGGTTTCAAAACACCCATTTTTAACACTTGTAGAATTGTACCGGACCAGAGAGCCAATTTATAAATAACAAACGAATCGACACCTGTCGGATATACAGAACCATAATCGAAGAATGTGGAATCGAACATCACTGCATGACGGTATTGACTTTACAAGGTACGATTTATTTACAGAGTGATAAGAAGTGCTATGCCACTCTATTTCTACTAAAAAAAATATGCAACGTCTCATTTCTCCACGATCCTGCATTTCAACATCCTGACAAAATTAAATGATATAATTAAACTAAAAATTTCAGGAATGTTTTATTAGAGTGGTTAGTTTTTTCTTATCCCTTTGAGGATCGCATAACAAAGAATTAATCTTCCTACTACTAAACCAGGCCAGATAGTCACACAAACTTGGGAGGAATCCAATTATTTACTGCAAATCAATCCGCTATTGGATGTCGACAATTACAAGCCGCCTGCTAACGAGAAGATCCTGCTCAAGCACGCGTGGGAAAGTGATATGCAATTAATGTCGAAGTATCTAGACGAAAAGGTGATTTATACTCGATGACTAAACTAAAATAATATCCTTAATATCAATCGATTAGGTTGCGAATGAAATAAAGATCAAATCCTACATGATCGACCATCCGGAATTCCGAAACATGGTGAACGATTACATCCACACGATACTCCTGTTGAAGCCGGAGGACATTATAGATTTCACGATCAGTCACTTCATAAGCTTCGCGCCGCAATTTATGCCGGCAAATGATTATTTTGAGCGATAATTCTACATAGATACCGTATATCGTATATTATATATATATTATTATAAATATATATATTGTAATGTATAAAGTACGCAAAATAGATTTTGATATTTGTCCTCCATTGTTTTATATTTAATAATATCGCGAAATGTTCTGTAGAAATGTATGCAGATGATACGCAGTTAACTTTCTTTAAGTTTCCTTTGATCCTTTTCGTATTTTGGAAGCAGCTTGGATGGTCTAGGACGATTTAACGCAATGGTCTACATTGAAACATTCTTAAATGTTCGATAGTGTTATTTGGAGATAATCCTTGGCTTTCCTCTACATTTAAAACATTGCCAAATATTACGGGCATTTTAACTTTACTGAACGAGTCGTTAATAAGTTCATAACATCTACGCGAAACGAGTCGCTAAATTTGATCCTTTAAATTATCTAAATCAATGTATCAATGTGTTATTTTGTGTAAATATGAAGGGAGATAAAGAAAGATCATTGAGCATTGGAAAATCTAAATGACCACGCGCATTTCGCAATTTAAAATTGGACCAACATTGCAAATTACTTTTTCCATTAGTTTGGACAAGGTAGGGAGTATACCAATTGGACGTAGGTCTGTGTAGTTCTGAGTATCACTCTTCTTCGGTATAGGTGTGACAACGGCTTGAAATTTCTTGATTGATAAATAAAAATGAAACAGCAACATTAAATAACGGAAAATTAACTCTTTAAAATAAACGAGAGAAAAAACTAAAATAAATCTTCCTAAACAAAAAATAATAATTTATCTTATATCTATAAAGTGCACACTTTAGTATATTAACAATTATCACAAAAAGAATTCCTTGATTGACTAAATAATTACAGATTTAATGCGAAATTTACAATATCAAAATGAATTACATGCCATTTTGTAATTTAAACATTTAAAAATACGTCTACTTACGTCAATAGTCGAACAAGGAAGTTCTTAACAAAATTTTACAATTGTTTTTCTTACAAAAATCACTCTCTCAAAATCGTACAACGCAGACGTATAGCATTACAACGACAATATTTAATAGAAAACGCATTAAATCAGCACAAGCGACCAATAGACAAATTAATAACTGGAATAATAAAAAAAAGAATATTAGAAATTGTTAATAAATAAATCTCAAAAACGCATTCTGCACACGCTGAATACACAGTCAGTCAACGCTATCTAAACAAGGATAATATACGTTAATGCAAACATTTAATCGTGAGGGTACTAAAGATTCACATAATAATTTTCTTAGACCACGATCCAAGCATCCCTACTGCTATAAAGCACTTTTAGTTTGTAAAAAGCTAAGCTAATTAAATGCGAAATATGTTCTTTAAAACCAAGCCGAGTATCAAGAAGAAGTCCTAGGCTGCGCGCGCACGCAGAAATAGGTAAAAGATCATTATCTATAGATATTTTTATATGTGGCATGACATTTGATCTCGCTTTAGCTTGACCAAACATCATCACAGATGACTTTTTCGCATTAATATGTAATGAATGGCAAAGTGATTCTTTAATAATGGACTGTAAGTCGGCGTTAATATACTTTATGGCATTGTGAACATCACAGCAAAAAAGAAATAAAGTTGTGTGTCATCAGCATATAGATGATAAGAGCAATGTAGTAAACATTTAATAATGTTAGAAGAATAAATGCAATAGAGCAGCGGTCCAAGCACACTGCCCTGAGGCACACCAGATACTATGGATCGAGACTCTGAAAACTGGTTATTTAAA
The DNA here is from genome assembly GCA_004143645.1 of Protaetia brevitarsis. Taxonomy (NCBI): domain Eukaryota; kingdom Metazoa; phylum Arthropoda; class Insecta; order Coleoptera; family Scarabaeidae; genus Protaetia; species Protaetia brevitarsis. The sequence continues at coordinate 30,252 of RXPK01001701.1, read as the reverse complement.
CGTACTCTCTGACAGCGTCCGGATATATAGCATTTAAAAAAGGTTACCGTTTGTTGACTGAAGCTGACGTATTGCAAGATAGATATTGTTATCTATCTTGCAATACGTCGGCTATTGAATGGTTGAGAGTATCAAATGCTTTACTGTAATCCAATAAGATTAATACCGTAACCTCACCACTGTCAGTAGCCCTGAATACGTTGTCAGTTACATGGGCCATAGCAGCACAAGCATAGCCCGAACGAAATCCCGATTGATGGCTAGGTAATATTTTCCAAAAGCGTGCGTACTTGAGGATCAATTATTTTTTCTAAAATTTTAGATAACAGGGATTACCAACGATTTTGTATTACATTTTAATACGATCTTGACATTTTTAGTAACTATAAATAATCGCGGAAAAATTTGAATACTACCCCAGGGCATATACATAACTGGATGGTCTGAGGATCAGATGTTAAGGTGTTAGTTCTGCGGTTTATATTTATTCAAGTTATTTTACAGAATGAATGTTTGGAGAGTTATTCTTCTATAAATCCATCGATTATACTTTATTTAATTAACGTACTAAACAGAGATACACTGTAATCGATGATTTATAAAAATTTCAATTTTATAATATTATAAATAGTCTGTATTTGCACTTGGTTGCATACCTATACAATTTTTTAGCATTATGTCTCATTTCTAAAAGCAATCTGGAGATATCCTAAAAGCATGAAAATCTTTCCTAGAAATAAATGCGGGAAATTTGAATTCTGCTAATTCTCTAAATTAATTTCAATATCGATTCTACAAACTACGAAACAGAAAAAGTTCAAGAGCAACAAAAGCTTACGATCTGATACTAGCGTACTACCGGAAGCTAATGTTGTACATACACTTGGATAAAAACAAAATTGAGGAAAATACCTTAAAAGTGCAGCCAAAATAATAACAATGTTGCATATTGTAACGAGCGCCAACTTTTTAAACTGGCGGTTCCGATAGGCGCCCCTAGATGGCGCTAGGATAGCGGAAGAAAGAACTACCTACGAGGAATGCAGAGGGCAGTACCGGGTCGAGGATTCGTGAATATTCTCCTGAAATCTAGAAGGACGTTCTAGAAGGGTCCCGAACAATCTGGAAGTTTCGCGCCAGGTATAAATAACACGTCGGATTGGCCAGGAGGCAGTCAGTCGATACGAGTTGGATAGTGCGGATCGCGAGTGGAAATAAAACGAGTGAATTAGTATGTGTAATATAAATATGGGTGCAAATAAATCGTTTACATAAACAAAGACATTAGTGATTAAGTGATTTAATTAATAAGCATTTTTAATAGATGTCAAGTACCGTAATTGTAAAAAAATAGAATAAGTTAATTAAATATATCGCCTGTGTATTTTTCTAAACCCCGACAACGTTTTAAGAATAGAAAAACGTTACAATATTTTTTTTTGTAAAGACCCCCGCGATTGAAACTTGTACTGTAATGTTTTAAGTTACATTTTAAGCTAAATGATAAAGACATTTTCTTTTTCGATTCGCCATCAATTATCCTATGAAAACAGTAAACAGTAATTTTGGAAGTAAATATGAGCTTAGGTTTTTTCAAAAAATATGGTATTTCTGAGAGTGAATTTGGGGTATTTAAAAAAATTATAGATTTTATAACTACACTTTTTTTATGTTTTCATTCAGCAAGATAATATTCTGTCGCTGTTAACTGCAGATATATTGATAAGAATTACAAAAATAAAACAAATTTATATATCAAGAAACAAAGATTATTTTAAATGTCCACTAGTCTACTAAAAGCAAAAATGTTTTATCACCGCATATAAATCAACAGCAGCAAATGGGATATAATATGTAAGTAGGTACTATGAAAGTTAGGCATTTGATGAAATAAATAAAAGCAAATATTCCGTGTGTAGATTCGCTTTAACGCAAAAATATGTTTTAATTTCATTACAAAACGAGTATTAATCCATTGAGCCCATATGTGTGTTTTGGCTTTTGTTTTATTTACTTAACTGTTTTGCCTCCTTTAATATTAATTTCATAACAATTTTGCGAAATGATAATTCATTTATGAATGCTCAACCTCTTCGCTGCGCGCGCAGTTAAACCACTTTCATTCGTCTCGCACCGACTCTTCGGTTATCTTATATTTTTACGCGTTTGTGCAACGAAAAATTCCACTTACGTTTAACCACGTCAGATCACGTTTAATATTTGTTTGGTCGTACGCCTTTCTAAAATCAGCCTAGCTGTGACATCTATAGTACGCCAGCGGAACTATTCTTTGCACGTATAGATATATTTATATTACATTTGGTACAATATATCACCATATGTTAACCTTTATTTCTTTTTGAAAGGTAAATACTATGAGTTTTTTGTTTGTTTTTGATGTTATCTACATCTTTTATACGAGTATATTTGTAACAACTAAAATGTATTAGAACAACTATTTTATTTTTGCTCTAATTCTCGTGAATGCACACCTCCCTCGAATGGACAAAAAATTTGGCACCATCGCTGTCCGCCCAAATGAGATTTCACTGTATATCATTACTACACTATTTTCAGCACTCACCTAAAAAGAATCGCTATTTCTCTTTCGTCGGATGACAGATCCCGCAGAGCGCCAACGCTTGATCGTTCGGTAAACATTTCTTGTGAAACGTATGCTTGCAATAGTACACGATGACGTCATGCATCTTGGTCAAGTCTTGCGATATCACTTGCCGATGACAAGCGGAACACACCATTTCATCGGATACGTTTATTCCCCTTTGCTGACGGGCCACCAATTTATTGTGCAATTCGAAATAGTCTGCGGCTAAGATCTTCTTGCACCCTTCTTTGATAGCCACCTAGATAGATAGAGATTGTACATATTAAAATAATAAAGAATGGAGTGAATAGAAACAAAAAAAATAAAAATAACTTACCTGCAAGCTGTAATCGCAAAGCATTTTAACTAAAGAATTTTTCAAGTCCGGTATTTTCTCAGAAGGTCCGATTTTATTTATCAGTATCGTAGGATCAATGTAATTGCCGATGTTTCGCAGTAAAAACGTGATGCATCCTTAAAAATATGATAAAAGTTATGTGTTAAGCTTCTACCAATATATTTTTTTTTTGTCAATTCACCAGGTTTATCCACGGCGTGTTGTATAAGATCATTCCACAAATCCACATCGTTATGCTCTTGACAGAATAAAAGCGCCTTTTGCATGTCCTTCAATTCGTTCATGATCAATCCCAGGGCTTCTTTAGTATCGCCTATCCTATCTAAATTATTTGTATTAAAAAAAAAAAAACTTAATACAAGTACATATACTTAAAAAAATATATAATTTACCGAGAAGATGCACCATTTCTGGATAATATTTCTCTCTCCGACAAATGTCTAGCGCTTCTTGTATAGGATAATGATCGGATTTCTTCAGGAAAGGTAGCAGCTTTTCTCGGTCATAAATTGCGTATAATTTGACTAGATGACCGTGATATTGTCCGGAAGGATTCTTCTTAACATAAGCGTCTAAGTACTGTGCAGAAAAAATTAGTTTTTTTTTATAAAATTGAAATAAAACTTTACGGGGACGCTTTGTAACTACGGGATGTTGAGTTACGAGGAGTGTTCGAAAATTCTAAAAACTATATCGAGGGTTTTCGACGCTTTTAAGCGTTCAACGCATTGCAGATGGTAAAATCTATCTCAAACACACTGAAGAACATATATTTATTGGTGATTCGTGTTAGGGACTATGATAAGGTCGACGGTTTTTCAAATTTGTTAATTTTGAGGAACTTTTATCATAAATGGGATTGTGGATTGCAATATGGGCGCACATAAGTCATTAAAGGTCATTAATTGAAGGTATAAGTGGATAAAAGTGTCACGTCACATTTTTTGCAATAATTATTTTATTTCGAAAATGGAGGTAAAAATTTTATGCTCTGTTTTTCAGGACAATTGCCCGGGAATTCAAATTTTAAATGTCAGGGTCATGGGTTCGAGCCCCACCTTGGGCGCCAAATTTTAAGCTCCGTTTTTTGAGTTCAAGTGTCCGGAATTTCACATTTTCATTTTTTTGGCTATACATTCCTGAAGGAATTGGAGCCGCTCGTATAGAGCTTGTGACCATTTACTATTGGTTGGTCAGACCATCCTACTTAATTATCACTTTCTCACAGGTTGTTGTCTCTCTTTGCCTCCTCAGTTATTCTTCTCCATTCCTCTTTCAGCATAATTTTTTGTTTCCATCCCACTATTCCCATTATCTCTATATCTCGCACAACCTGGTCTTCCCACCTTAATTTTGGTCTTCCTCTGGGCCTGTTTGCTTCTGGTCTCCACTTCATGATCTTTTTTACGACCGCTTGATCTTGCTTTCTATTTACATGTCCGTACCACTTCATTCTTTGTGCCTTAATGATTCTTACTATGTCTTCACCTCCCAGTATTTCCTGTATCTCATGATTCATTATTCTTCTGCTTAGTACATCACTAATTTTTTTTGGTCCGTGTATAACTCTCATCATTTTTCTCTCGAACACTCTTAGTCGTTCCTCCTCTTTCTGTGTGAGGCACATTGTCTCAGCAGCATATATCACCACCGATCTTATTGTTGTTCTATAAATCTTTAATTTTATTCGCATATTGATTTTTTTATTTTTGAGTAGGTGTTTAACCCTGCTGTATGCTCTGTATGTTTTTTTACTTCAGTAAAATAAAATATTCTAATAAAAATCAAAATTTCAATTAACATATATTTTCTTTACTTAATTTTCCTACCTAAAGAGCGCGCCCCCAGAGCCCCTTCTCTGATTGTTTAAATTTGAAAAAATGTAATTATAATAAATCGTTGAAGAAACCCACTTAATTGTTGTACTTTATTATTTATTGAAAAAAAAAGATCATACAAATAAAGAAAATACATATTAATTGAAATTTTAGAACTTAATTAGAATTTTTTTATTTTACTGAAGTAAAAAAAAAATTGAAAACTTGAAATTCCGGACACTTGAACTGAAAAAACGGAGCATAAAATTTGGCGCCCAACGTGGGGCTAGTTTTTTTTTTTTAATTTTTAATTTTATAGGAAAATCTTGACCATAGCAATTCATATGGTAAAGCCAAAATTCCAAGATATAAATTATTATGTATGATATTTCAACGAACAAAGGCCCACTTACATACATATAATAAAAAACATTCGACTTCACACGACATCTTTATCCATTCGCATCTTCAATTATTTATTCTTTTTAGGGTTTGACAGCTAGACTAAAATTATTTATGGAAGTACATATATCGTAATCAAAAACTGCGCAAGCAAAAACATCAGGATCAATCCACGTCATTTCCAATCAACATTTATCTAAGAAAAATCCTAGTATGAACCCACATAGCCAAATTTAAATTTCCCGCCACTATTTTTAGTAACTTTAACGTAAAGGCATTAAAATAACTATCAATGTAGCACAAAATGGTAGGTAATTTTATGTTTTAACGTTGAAGTTACTAAGAATAATTGCGTACAATTTAAATTTGGCTATGTGGGAAAATTCATATATGCAATATTCATATTTCTATATGGGTGGACACGTGCAAAATTAAAGAATCAAAAAACAAAAAAATTAATCGGGGCGCAAAGATTGTTAACAGTTAGAGCCGCGAACGCGTATACATCTATTTCGGCAGAGGCGGCGTGCGTTATTTCGGATATATTATCAGTAGATTTACGTTTAAGGAAACTTGAATTTCGTAGGGACGTGAATAAAATAGCGTTTGAAGATGATTTCGAAAGACGAGTAGGTATTCATCCCTTGGAATTAAAAAGTATTACTTATATAACAAATTTATAGGTACTTTTGGAGAGGGTTTAGACAATTTTACGGATGGGTCGAAGGGTGAGGGCGGTACACGGGGGCTTTTGTTGTTTATGATAGGGGGATTGAAATATATAATCCAAAGTTTAAATTAGGGGATCATTGCAATATTTTTCAGGCAGAATTAGTTGCAATAAATCAGGCAGTACGTTACATTAGACGCGAGTAGGAATTTATACGGAAGATGCGAATTATAACTGATAGTTTATCTGTATTAGAGGCTTTAGGCAATTTAAAAAATCCGTACGATTTGTTATTAGATACTTGGGCTATGTTACTTGAGGTGGGCGTAAAACTTTTTGGACTAGGGCTCACGTGAGTACAATCGGTAATGAGAGGGCGGATCAATTAGCGAAAGAGGCGGTGTCTAGTGCGATAATTAGGTATAATTTAGTTAAAAAGGCGTTTAGGGATAAACTTAGTAATGATTGGCACGGTAGGTGAAATACTACATTAAATGGAAGGTGGAGAGGGTATTTATCGGCAACGCTATACATTTTTTTAGGGAAATGGAGGTTGATTTGTCGTATCACGCGGTGGAGTTAATAACTGGTTACGGTAATTTTAAATCATATTCTGTAGAATTGGGAGGGTTAATGATTTTTCTCCAAAATATAGTGTTTATACTGCTGTGGCCTGGCACCCCGGTTTTCTTAATTTCTGTGTTCTATTGTTTGAGATCAATTTTTGTCAATGTTTCGCGCAAATTCTCTCAGAAGTTAATATTTTATTTTTAAGCAAGATTTTACTAATTGATTTGATTGTGGGAATTATTTTAATTGTTCAGCTGTTTAAATTAAATTCATTCTATTGTACATATTGCCTTCGTCAGTGTTGTATATTTTGTAATATTCAAGTGATTTTCTTTGCGTTTTCATGTGCCACTTTGCCACGCAATTGTAAATTGTTATATGTATGCGATGTAGGGCCTCTTAAAGGTAGTTCTTTGAAAGATACCGTAAGTAGATGTGTTTATTTCTTTGATGCCATTTTTGGTAAATTCATTTTTATTTAAAATGTTGTTCGTTTTATGTGAAATTTATCAGCTTTCAAGGAACCCTTATAATAAATAATTGCTGTTGTGTTTAATTGTGTACACATATCGAATGTAAGATCAGTTATTGTAATTTGCTTTAGAAGAAATTGTTTTTTTAGTTTAAAGAGTTCAATTTTCCGTTTCGTAGTTTTCAATTTAGTTTTGAGTAATTAATCACCTCGGCTTAGGTGAAGATAAGCATTGAGCTTGTAATTATATTTCAATTTAATATTATTATACTTGTTGTTCCACGTTTAAATTAATTTAGTGTTTGAATTTTGAGACCACGTGGATTTTTTGTGCGAGTTGGATTTTCTTCTAGAACAAATCTGTCTTTTGTTTGTTGAGGGACTTGCATTGTCCTCTCGTAATTGTAGATTCCCCGCAGTTTTTTATTTCGTCCAGGACCTTAAGTCCATGGTTTATTTTTTTACTGCAATTTGTAACAAATGTTTTTTTTTTTTTTATAAAAATAAAATTTAATGATTGTAAATGTCATTCTAAATTTCTATTAATTTCACTTTTCATATATGCTGGTACCATCAGTTCACAGCAATACGTTGGAATATTATGTACTTCAGTGAGGTCTCATTTATTTGTTTGTCTTTTACATGCTGATAGCCGTCAAATGTCAAAATACGATAATCTCATAACCTCCAAGAGAAGTGAATCAAACTTACCCTGTACAAATGCAACTGGTGATTCTTCAACTGTTTCCACGACGATATCCGAATTAATATTATTATTATTGTCCAACAGCAATGCGACGGTTTGTTCGTGGTCTAAATTCATCAATTCGATCAGCATATCCGGTATGACGCCGTATAAAGCGTGCTTCCGTATGAAATTGAAGACATCCTTGTGTTTCATCCTGTTTTCGATATACATCAAACAAATTACATTCGACTCAGAACTCAAGACAGCGAGGCACTTACTTCAAATACGTTGCCAGGCATTTATCGTATTTCTTGTCGTACGAATACAAGATGGCTAAAGCTTCGAAATAGATTAATTTGTCGGTATCCGTCACGATGATGTGTTCTAATACCGCGTTCGTGACAGCGTAGATATTATAAAGAGACGGATTCCATTCTTTGACCAAATTAAGGAAACCCTGCAATACAGATCTTAATGTTATTACATACATATGTTATGCTGTATCTATGTAATATTTTATTACAATATTATGCGCATAAAATCATTTTTGAAGAAGGAACGCCTTAAGGTAGCTTTGTAGGTGCCTTAAGGATACCTTGGAAAATACTTGATGATGAATAAAGTATTTAATAATATAATAATAATAATGTTGCATTCCGTGTAGGACACCACAGCACATTTGTTTATGTTCAGATGGACTATATTTTGATCACACCCGGTATTAATGATATTAAGATTCTTTTGAAGTGTGACGCAATCGGATATTAGATAAATCTTAAGATCATCAACAGCATAAGCTGCAACTTCACATTCTAGTTTAGATAACAAGTCATTTAGATATATATTAAAAAATAGAGGACCTAAATGTGATCCTTGCGGAACACCAGTACTAGCAATCAATGAATTCGAATTAAAACCATTGTATGAAACGTAACAAACACGATTGCTTGAGCAGGATCGGATTAGGTCGGAAACTTGAGTGGTAAAACCAAAGTTAGATAATTTTTGAACCAAATATGCGTGGTCTATTGTGTCAAACGCTTTTGTAAAATCTGTATACAATACGTCAACGACGATGTTTTAGCGATTCACTAATAAATTGTGTAACTTTAGCCAAGTAGACCATCCGTATATGAATCCATGCTGATGAATTGACAGAAAAGGTTTAACGATAAAAGATAGTTGTTTAAGTAAAACATCTTCGAATATCTTGCCAAAGTTAGATAAAATATTTATAGGTCTATAATTGTTTATATCCGATACGTCCCCTTTCTTAAAAACTGGTGTGATTCTAACTATTTTCCACATATCTGGAAATGTACATGTACGGATATTTTTAAGTAAAACATCTTCGAATATCTTGCCAAAGTTAGATAAAATATTTATAGGTCTATAATTGTTTATATCCGATACGTCCCCTTTCTTAAAAACTGGTGTGATTCTAACTATTTTCCACATATCTGGAAATGTACATGTACGGATAGCTAAGCTAAATATTATTGCAAGCGGCTGGCAAAAAAACAGAAACTAGAAATCCACGCAAGTTATCGTGACCAGAAGTCATATCACATCTTATTTTCTTAATGCTGCGATACACGTCATCAGAAGTTATATTAGATAGTAATAACGGATAGGAGTTTGTAAAGGCGGATATTGAAAAATTAGATCGAGATTGAGAATAAGCACTTTTGAATTTTTTTTAGCGAAAGCATTTACTATATTTAGCGGTTCATCAATAACAGCATTACAGCTTAAACTACCAGGTATTCTAGAACACCACGTTTAGTGTTTACAAATTCCAGAAGATTTTAGGGTTCCGTGCAATATCAGTTTCCATTCTTAATATATAGTTTTCGTAAGCAAGTTTCACTTGATTTTTAATCAATTAACGCAATCTCTTAACTTCATTGTAGTAAACCTCACACTACGACCTGCGCCATTTTTTAAAGTAATATTCTTTAAGTTTAATATTGAGATCGAACCAAGGTGGAAAGCTTCTAGTTGAGCGTTTAAATAATGGCACTGATCGTAGCAAAATTTCATAAATAACATTATAAAAAGCAGTAACAGTTTCACCATCAAAATTATTTAAAAATGCCCAATCAACCTCAACTAGTTATAAAGTACTAGAAAGTTAGCCTGACGAATTATTATAAATTCCATTCATTATTTGTCTAGCGTTTGCTAGTTAGATATAATGCGGATTCTACTAGATTTTGGCGTATTGTTTGTACGTCTGCGTTGTAAGATTTGAGTGAGGGTTTTCGTAAGATATACGATTGTAGAGTTTTGTCAGGCAGTTCCTTGTTCGACTATTAACGTGAGTAGACGTATTTTTGTAAATTATTGTTGCCATTTTGTAATTCATTTGATATTGAGAATTGATTTCTGTAAAAATATATAAGCCAATCAAGGAATTCTTATTGTAATAGTTGTTAATATATTGAAGTGTGCACATTATAGATATAAGATCAATTATTATTTTTATTCGGGAAGATATTTTTTAGTTATTATTCTCTCATTTTTATTTTATCAATCACCTCAAATTGTCCACGCTTAGAATATTTTAATTTGAAACCACGTGAATTTGAAACTGAAATATTTTAGAAAATCTTCCTGAACAAACAAAACGTTTGCTTTGATATAGCAAATAGCATTGTCCTATTTTAATTTAGAATCAAGTGCAGTTTTTATTTTAGGCCAGAACCTTCAGTTCACGGTTTTTTTTTCTGCACCTTTGTTTTTTAACCCATTTTATAAAAATAAATTTGTTTGTCGTTGGGTTAAAAATTCTGTTCTTTTATTTTAAATTAAACCTTTTCAATTTTTCGGGTATTTAAGAAAGTCAGATTTCTTTCACTCACAATTAAAATAATTTATTAGTGATTATTTCGAATGTCGGATATGCGATTATTTTTTTATTTCTAACTAAATAGGTAGACACAACGTAAACTTTCTGAATACGCTCATTCTGAATGAATGCGTTGCGTTTCCCAAATCAGACTACCTCGGTCTTCGGAACTTCGTATCGTCGCTTCAGCCAGCGTAAGAGCGGCGCGCTTCGGGAATATTCGGGTGTTCGCATTTAGAATAGCGCGTACGGTATATCTATCGTGAAAAACTGAAAAATTGCGAATATCTCCAAAACTGTTGGAGATAGACATAATGGTACACGTATAAAATCGAAAGAAAATTAAATTTTACATCCATTTATGTAAAAATTGCTATCAATCGTTCAATTTAAAAAAATCAAGTTATCCATGATTTTAGAGTTCGAACATTACAGATCCCTATTTAAAAACCGCTATAATTTAAACGCAACAATTTTAAAATAAAAGACGTCTACTGTTTCATGGTTAAGCGAAAACTTCCGGTATTTCCGGAGATATTTCCAAACACCGAAGACAGTACAAATGACATTTTTTTTCGAAAAACGTCATGTAATTCGGAAACGGTTCAACTTAACCCCAATGTATGCCTAATGTATTGTTATTTAAATTTAAGAAGGAATCAAAAAGTGCAATAATATACAGGGTGTTCCATTTAAAATAATAAAGTTAGTATCTACTTCCGGTACAACCGGAAGTCCGCCATTACTGAAACTAATTTTAAAATGTGTAGAATATGATTTGAGGCAACATTTATTTGAAATATTTTTTCAAAAAAACAATAAATCGGCTATGGACCGTTGCATCTTAGGCTGGACACTCGGTATGAGCCATTTGACACATGTTTGTCATTTTAGATGTAATTAATCATTTATTAAATTAAATAATGGGACGCAATGGTAGATATATAGGATTATATTCATCAATTCTGCAGAAGGCATCCTTCTCCAAAGTAAATCGAAATTGTAATTGTGAACTCTTAGTAATTTAGCACTTTCTTTTTCAAGTATTAATTCCTATAACACATGGGTATAGTAAGCATTAATACAATCTTAAAGACTGTTAAAATTAGAATCTAAATAAGGTAATAAATACAGGATGTCCCATTTTAAATAAGAAAGTTACTTGCCTTTAAAGATAAAGAAAATTAAAAGTATGCTTTTGTTCACCCTGTATAATTTTTTTGCATTACTTTTATTTTATTATCAAGTCTAATGCTTTAGTTAAAAAATAAATACAGTTTAAAATATCTAGCTTAAATATGCATGACAGGCATGTCTCTTAAATTTTGGTCCATATTTTGAATTTTGAAGAACAGTTAATTATCTCGTAAAAGAGTTGAGTTAGGTATAAGAAACCTAACACTAACTTGCCTTTATTTAGTCTGTACTATCAAAATATGTCATAATATACAGGGTGTTCCATTTAATTTTTCACAACTTTGGTGTGTAATTTTTCTTTGAGTCACCCTGTATGTTTCAAAATGATTTTGAAATATGGTCTCTCTGAACCTGTATAATGTAAAAAAAAAAATTGAAAATATGTTATCACTTTTCGTATATAATCCCCACCTTGTATAATATCGTCGAAATTTCACTGACCTGAGAATCCAAGACTAGATATTCGTAAAGCACCATTTCGTATATCTGCGGATCCAGTCGATTTTCCGGAGATTGTGGAATGTACGGACTGACAGCTCTCAACTGATGTACCGAAGCGAATTTGAAGATCTCCTCTTCCCAAAGCTTCTTATTCTGACCGAAGATCTTGTAGCAAAGTTGCCCGGCATTCTTATAATCACCTTTTAATAACAGATGATCTAGATACGCAATACCGACCGCTTCTTTCGTAAATCTTTTCACCTCGTTCTTATTGGTATCCAACATCACGTTGAGAGCTTCCTTAAATTTCCTAAAAAAGATCGATTTTAAGTAAATGTCACTTCGATACAAGTCAAGTATTTACTGTTGTTCCATCAACCACTGAATTCTATCGTCCACATCGAATAGACTAGCGACAACGATGTCTTTCGGCGCGACTATGAAGAATCTATTCTCCTCAATCAGCACGTCTAAGTGGTAATCGTTGACGTTATATTGTTGGTAACCGCGTAGGGATAAACTGTCCGCGTAAATCTCAGTGTAATCGTTATCTTTATATTTAACGATGTGTAATTCTGGGTGTAACGATCTTTGATTTTCGTCTAAGCTCTTCGGAAAACCCAGAAGGATTAATTGATGGTTCAAAGGAGCAATGCCGCTGATATAGAATTCAGTCCTAAATGCAGAAACTACAAAGAAATTCGTTAATCAAAGGAGGATTAGATGATATTTAAATGTAATACTGGATCGACTATGACTAAGTATTCCGACATTTCACGGTTGCCCAATTCGTTCGCGCTACGTTTTCTTATAATGCAAATTCGTACCATGTCGACCCAACCGATTAATAAGGTTCTATTGTCGGCCCATCGTAAATTGCACTTGAATTTTTTGATTGTAATGCTGAAATCAAAAAAAAAAAATCGGTATTATACGCCTGTGGATCAAATTGTAATAAAAACGGCTGAATGAATGTTGGGTCAATTAGGGGTAATTAATCTTTTAACTGATACACAGTTTTCAAGCAAAATTCTGATATTTGAATGTTAAAAATAATACTAAAATTCAAATACAATCAAACAGTGTTCTTTCCATCCTGATTTATTACTATCCATAATAAATAGCTAGGTACTATCAAATATAATACTAGTATACATATGGTCAAAGACGTATAGTTCCGCTGGCTTACTTTAGAGCGGCGCCACTGTAGCTTCTTCACGGAGGCAGTTAAAAAGCGGCGGGGCAAGAGACGTACGAAAATAAACAGTGGACCAACCGAACTATGTACTTGATATGGAAGCACTTGAGTATTACAGCTGTGGGTAATTCAGAACTCTGTTTCTATTGGCAGTAACGTATATGATACGCGTAAATAATCGCGGCAAATATGAATTCTACCCTCTGGCATATAAACAAGTAGATGATCTGAGAATCGGATGCTAGGTGTTAGTTTTGCGGTTTATATTTATCCAAGTTGTTTTACAGGATGAATGTACATATGTTTGGAGAGTTGTTCTTTATGTATGCATCTATTATACTTTATCGCTATTTAATTAACGTACTAAACAGAGGTACGCTATAATCGATGATTTTTATTGATGATTTATAAAAATTCCAATTTTATGATTTATTATAAAAAGTCTGCATTTGCACTTGGTTGCATACCTATAAAATATTCTAGTATTATGTCTCATTTCCAAAAGCAATCTGAGATTTCCTAAAAGCAGCGAACTAAAAAGAAGGAAAATCTTTTAGAAATTCTGCTAATTCTATCCTTTTTTTTCTATTTTTTATCATTTTTTTGTTACAAATATATAGTTTGACAGTTCTAACCATTATAAGATATGTACAATAATATAATGTCCAACAATTATATTTTCTATATTGATTCCAACAAACAACGAAACAGAAAAAGTTCAAGAGCGACAAAAGCTTATGTCTGATGCTAGCGTACTTGTACTTGTACACTTTGATAAAAACAAAATTGAGGAAAATACCTTAAAAGTGCAACCAGATAATAATAATGTGGCATATTTTTTTTTTGTAAAGACCCTCCCAGTAAACCAAATTCAAATTTCTCGCAGTTATTTTCAGGAACTTCAACATTAAAGCATGAAGTTACCTACGATTTTGTATTACATTAATGATTATTTGAATACCTTTAAGTTGAAGTTATTGAATATAATTGCGGAAGATTTTAATTTTGTTTACTGGGCTGCGATTGAAACTTGTACTGTAATGTTTTAAGTCACATTTTAAGCAAAATGATAAAAAAAATCTTGTTCGATACGCCATCGACTATCCTATGAAAACAGTAAACAATAATTTTGGAAACAAATATGAGCTTATGTTTTTCAAACATCATGGTATTTCTGAGAGTGAATTTAAAAAAGAAAAATTTATAGATTTTATAGATACACTTTTTTAATGTTTTCTGATATTTTTATTTCAGTTTTTAGCAAGATAATATTCTTTCGCTGTTAACTGCAGATATATTGACAAGAATTAGCAAAAAAGAAAGATACATTTATATATCAAGAAACAGAGATTATTTTAAATGTCCACTAGTCCACTAAAAGCAAAAATATTTTATCACCGCAAATAAATCAACAGTGGTAAATAAGATATAATATGTGCTATGAAAAAGTTAATAGGCATTTGACGAAATAAATAAAAGCAAATATTCCGTGTGTATAGCTTCGCTTTAACACATATGTTTTTAATTTCATTATAAAACGAATATTAATCCATTGAGCCAATATGTGTGTTTTGGTTTTTGTTTTATTTACTAAACTGTTACTTGTTTTGACTCCTTTAATATTCATTTCATAATAATTTTGCGAAATGACAATTCATTGAATGAACGCTCTACCACTTCGCTGCGCGCGCAGTTAAACCACTTTCATTCGTCTCGCACCGACTCTTCGGTTATCTTATATTTTTACGCGTTTGTGCAACGGAAAATTCCACTTACGTTTAATCACGTCAGATCACGTTTAATATTTGTTTGGTCGTACACTTTTCTAAAATCAGCCTAGCTGGGACATCTATAGTACGCCAGCGGAACTATTCTTTGTCCGTATATATATATTTATATTGTATTTGGTACTATCGACTCAAAAAAAGATGACATAGGGAAAATAAGCCATAAGGAAACATAAAGAAAGATCTCCTTTAATCTACCAGCCATTGCGCGTATATAGATTCTATGAATTATTTTGTTATTGAATTCTTCTACGGAAACTATAAAAAGCAAAACACTGCGAATGTAAATCTAGCTGAAAATGTTGCGGCAACTTTGTCGCATAACATCAAGGGGATTATCTTTCGGAACGATCGCCGACATATATACATTTCTTTTGTTGTTTATTTTAGCCATCGATTACTCGCAGGTGACCAGATGGCATAATTTGTGGGAATATTTAAAATGTATTCTTGTATAATTATTTGAAGAAATAAATTTACTGAAACCATTACTTCAATTACAAAAAACGGTTTAAGGTTTAGTTTTATAAGAATTTCTGGTAATATGGATGAATAAAATAATCTATCAGGCATAATTTTCAAATGGAAATTTTTATTGAAGAAGGCTAAAAAATATGGAAAAATTTTATTTTTTATTAAAATTAGTTTAATAGTTATTAAAAAATATAGTTATTCTTTTTTAATGTTTTCTATTTCTATTGCTTTTTTTATGACGGTACAAATCGAATTACATTTGTCGGAATTTCTGCATAAAATGTGGATTAGATATTTTGAGTTTTAAACTTTAAAAATTAAGGTGATTCGGCTTAATAGTAAAATCAAAAATATGAACAAGAAAAGACCATGCATGAAATTGTTTTGGTGAACCTATTATTACAAAAAAGTATCTAGTTATAATTTTATTTTGTTCTTCTAGGGATTTTTTCCATAGAAAGTTCGTCTATTATAATTGAAATAAAACAATTTAAATTAAAACTATTTACAAAAAACACTTATTGTTTAAATATGTTTATTATAAAGTTAATAATTCAAAATAAATAAAAAAATCGATCTCAATACATTAGAGTAGAACAGCTACGCCGGTTCTGGGCCAAAATCCCATAAGGTTTACATAGAGGGTCCCAATTCACATTTTATCCCCTCCACGCCTACAGTTCCCGGAACAGCTTAAACAGCTCTTGGTATAGCTTGAACAGCTATTAGAACAGCTTAAACAGCACCCAGCTCAGATTAAGCAGTTCCCGAAACAACTTAAACAGCTCCTAGAACGGCTTAATCAGCTCCAGGAACAGCTTCAACAGTTCCTGGAACAGCTCAACAGTTCCTGGAACAGCTCAACAATTCCTGGAACAGCTCAACAGTTCCTGGAACAGCTCAACAGTTCCAGGAACAGCTTCAACAGTTCCAGAGCGATTTAAGCTGTTCCAGGAACTGTTTAAGCTGTTCCTGGAACTGTTGAGCTGTTCCAGGAACTGTTGAAGCTGTTTAAGCCATTCCAGGAGCTGTTTAAGTTGTTTCGGGTACTGCTTAAGCTGTTCCTGGATCTGTTGAGCTGTTCCGGGAACTGTTGAAGCTGTTTCTGGAGCTGTTTAAGCCGTTCCAGGAGGTGTTTAAGTTGTTTCGGGAACTGCTTAAGCTGTTCCTGGATCTGTTGAGCTGTTGCAGGAACTGTTGAAGCTGTTTAAGCCGTTCCAGGAGCTGTTTAAGTTGCTTCGGGAACTGCTTAAGCTGTTCCTGGATCTGTTGAGCTGTTCCAGGAACTGTTGAAGCTGTTCCTGGAGCTGTTTAAGCCGTTCCAGGAGCTGCTTAAGTTGTTCTAATAGCTGTTCAAGCTATACCAAGAGCTGTTCCGAGAACTGTAGGAGTGGAGGGGATAAAATGTGAAATGGGACCCCCTATATAAATGTTAAGGGATTTTAGCCCAGAACCGGCATAGCTATTCTACTCATTAGAGTTGTTTTAATTTTTCTATGAAATGATTTTTGAGATTTTTATCCAAAATTTGAAAGAGCTAAAAATATTTTTTGTCAATAAATCAACAATATTTCAGCAAATACGTTTGTGATAAATAAAAAAAAACTCAAAACTTCCTAGTATTACAAAATTTCGTTAAACCTTGAAGAGTATTGCAATAAAAAATTCGAAATCAAATTATAGTAAATTTAGTTTACTTAGAGAAAGATAATATTACTTATATAATTTCCGAAATTTCTTTATCGAAAATGGTGTTGAAGGACTAGTAGTATCAACTCAGACATCATTTAAAAAAAAAAAACTAGAACTACTCTAATAAATGCACCTATTTCCCATTATTTAATTTGTTATTTAACTTAAATTTTTACTCACCCTGGACGTTCCTCCCATTTTATAAGACCTAACGAACACCTAGCATTTATATCATACACCCTAACACCTATATCACTAGACCACGCGATAAAATTCTCACCCCAAGAGAGACTACGCACTAAACCTTCACTAAGGCATAGCACAGTCGATTTCGAACGACCCAGGAATGTTTTTTCGTGTAACGTTAATTTATCATCACCTAAAATCAATAGGGGCACCTTAAATATGCATAAAAAGTCACACTTTCAATCATTACCTGTGATAAAACGCCTATTAGAACCCGCTTTGTAATAATGAGGATCTAAAGCAATTGTCTTTACTAATCTACCTATGTTGATCAATTGATTTTCTTTCGTATATAAGCCGTGTATAAAGACCTTCCCATCATCAGAACAACTAGCAATGTAATCACCTTTCGAATCGATGGAAATTTGATTGACGGCGACCGTATGTACACGCAACTCATTTTCTTTAATGCTATTCCCTTGATGGTCTAAAACGTGTATCACGCCCCAGTCTGTTCCTAAACAGATGAACTAAAAGCGAACACTTGCGAAATCGCTTCGTAAATGCGACTTTACCGACCTTAGGGTGTATGGCAATGCATTTTGCAGCATCATTTAATAAAATGCCATGAAGATCGTTGGATATCCTGACGTATTTTAGTTTCGGCTCATCGTCATCTTCATCGGGGCTCCCCAGATCGTTACTTTGGGAATCCTAAGAAAGCAAAAAAAAAAAGCAGGCGTATATACAATGACACAATGACAGATGATATAACCTCAAAACTAAAACATTTTTCATTGTAAAAAAGCAAATTTTATATGAATTTGTTTCTACTTACATTGGTGCTAGGCTCTGACATGTTTCTTCAATGAATCATTTCATTCATCATCAAATTATCCAACTTATACAGTTGTTTCTTGACCGTTTTTGCATGACAAACAGAGTTATCAACTCATTGTGTTTGTAACTGGCGATAACACTAATTGAATTATTTATTAATTGTAAATATTTTAATCAGACAATCAATCGTGTTAGTAACAACAAAGAATTATTTTGCAATTAGTATCAAGTTTCAATGCTCAAGGATAAAATATTGATGAAAATGCAACAAATATATTTGTAAATAGAGGATTTTATAAAACCAAAGGTGGCTAGCCTTAATTTTAAATTTGCAATTTCACGTGTATTTATCCTAACGTCAAATCATAGACAAATATAGGTTAGATTAATGTCAAAAATGTTGCTAACACATTTAAACACCTTACCTTACTCCAAATTTATTTTAATAGATGGTGATTGCCTCGCATATTTTTTTTAATACAACCTATCTTAATCGCTTCAATTTTTCAGACAGTATAGAAGAACAAGGTTTTAGAATATTTAATTATATTCTAGATAGTCGGAGAAAGCTTATAAACTGTGATGTGCATTACGCGATATTTGAAGGAATTTATAACAGAAAACTCATCCCTAATATAAAAACATATAATTTTACAAATTGCATAAATGAAACCGATTCCATAACTTTGAAAAATGTGGTTTCATCAATTCAAACTCCCTCGGTGCTTTTCATCGATTCCCTAGTCCACGTTTTGCTGAAACACGATTTCGAATCAACCTACAGGTTATTACGCAATATAATAAGCAACGAAAACAGTAAGCATGCCCTTATTAAGTCGTTTTAAACATTTATTTTACCTGCATAAATAGTTTTACAGCTCGTTACAATATTTCATGTTGATCTCATGCCTGACGATCGTTTATTGAAATATTTCCAACACCTATCGACATTTACAATCACTGTGGAACCCAAATTTAGTTTCGGAAGACCTCGTTTGATTTATATTTACAAAAAATCAGGAGGAAAAGTTGTTAGACAAGTTGAGGAGTTCTATTTCGAGAGAGGTGCACTAAAAACAGAAGCGATAAAGAAATTAGATGCGCAGAAGTTAGTGCAAGAGTCTATGCAGGAAATCGAACCAGATAAGTTGACAACCTTTAAGATCAGTCTTGAGGAGGATGAGAAAAAAGCCAGGGAAGAATTGGTTCTGCCATATCTGCCGAAAGATGCAGAACGAAAAGAGGGTGAGATCTTTTACCAGTTCGATGAGATTGATGATTGGGATGATGAAGATCCGGATGATGATTTAGAAATATGATTGTTGGAGCTGTTATTAAATGCACTTTGTATGTTTTATGTTCTACTCTATGCCATCATTTTTTGTCCATATGAACCAAAACGATATTAAATAGGATACCAGTATACCTTTTGAGCGGATTTTTCAATATTAATTTAAATTCGATTTTGTGCTGAAGTACAAATTTTTGGTTCAAACCGCATTTCAGTTCTAGTCATAGCTCTTGTGTTTTGAAAAGAATATTTTTTTCTTGCAAATTATAGAAAGAAAGTGGAAAACGGGCGAGAAAAATAGTTAAATCAGTAGATTGTCTTTACTCTCATGATACATCAATGACATTGGTCACATTGGTTAAACATTAAATAGACAGTGTATATAACTTAAATTTCGTCTGTATAGAGTAATTTGTTTTTTTTTAAAATCTTAGCGCCATCTTTTGTAAATATTAAGAAATAAAATTTATAATATTTTTGAGCACAATATAGGAACCTGTAATTCTGAGTTTTGTTTTTTTTTAACTTCTTTGGGATGATTTATTTTAGCGAACTTAAATATTTTATAGTTAAATGAATTTGATAAACACAAAATACATAGCTATTTTTTCGGTAGCTGCTTACAATAAGTTTATGTACAGAAATTATTCTTATTTAAAATTATTATCTACTAATCCTCTTAAGTAGTAAAAATTGAGTATTAAAATTGATATTTTTGTCAAACTTCTGCTAAAAATCGACAAATTTAAAACTTTTAATTTTACTTTTAAATTTATGGACTGCACTTGGTTGATCATTTGTTTTATTTTAATCATTTGTGAACATTAGGACATGACATTGACATTTTTTTTTCAAATACACAGGAATTGAGTTCTTTTTGTTTATTTGGGGCAATTTGACTTGGCAGACATGAAGTGAGTTTATGATTCAAATGAATTCAATAAATATATATCATTCTTTTATGGGATTTACTACCTAATAGCCACAAATTTATTCGTAGAAATAATTGTTTTATTTGGAAATATTCCATAAGAATGAAGAATTGGAAAATTGATATTTTTGTCAAAATTTGTTTTTTCTGCAGAATCTTCTAAGTTTTTTTTTAATTTATTTATTTTGTATTAATTTCATCAGTGTTTTATTTACGTTGTATGCGTCATTCTTTGTGGGCAATAAGTTGTTAAATACTAACCCTAGTAGCAAAATTTAAATTTCCCACATTATTTTTAGGTGGCTTCAAATGAAAGACATCAAAGTAACTAATCTAATATAAAATCATTGGTAATTTCGTGTTTTAATGTTGACGTTACCAAAAATTATTAAGGGAAATTTAAATTTTGCTACTAGGTAACAGTTTTTTAAATTATAATACAGGAATCTGTAATATTGAGCTTTTTTTTTGATTCTTGGACGCGGTTCATCTTAGCAAAAGTAAAATATTTGTATTGGTTATACAAATTAAATGAATATCAATCAAAATAATTACAAACTTATACAAACAAATGATTTTTTATTCCAAAATATTCAATATAAAATATTCTCCAATGAGAATTGACTACTGAAATTGATATTTTTGTCAAAATTAATATGGAATCAGTAATTTTGAAACATTTTTTTTTAAGTTTAATCTTTTCAAATTTATTTATATGGTATGTAAATTGAGTGTGTTTGTTTTAAGCTACGTTATTTAAATTTCTCCCTATTATTCTCAGTAACTTCAATATTAGGCGTATTCTTTCGTGGTGAATAAAGTGAACTAACTGAAAGTGATATAACTGAATGTGAATAGTTTTTCACTTTCAGTTTGTCAAGCAAAAGAATACGTTTATTGAACCAACTTATCGTAGAAGATCTTTGTGTTTGAGGGGTAAGGTGAATGCAATCACTTCAATTGCCAGAGTGGGGAGACTGAACATGCACGAAAGAAAGTCAAATTAAGTGAATGAATTGAATATCGTTCATTTCGATTAGTTTATTCACCACGAAAGAATACGCCTATTGACACATAAAATTACCCGCCATTTTGTACTACATTAATAGTTATTTTAATGCCTTTACGTTGAATTCACTAAAAATTGTGGCGGGAAATTTAAATTTGGCTATTAGGGTGAATATTATAACATTTTAAAGTATTAAAGAAGAAAACGCTGCCATTTTAAAACTAGTAGGTATAAAGAAATCTGTAATTTTGAGATTTTTTATTATTATTCTCTTGAGGGAGATTAATCAGACAAACGCAAAATATTTTGTCAATTATACTTATATATGAATTTATTGAATAAAGATGGTTTAATTTCAATACATATATTTACTGTGGGTGCCCTGTCCCTAATAGCCAAATTTAACTTTCCCGCGATTATTCTTAGTAACTTGAACGTTGATACATAAAATTCCCCACTAATTTATACTACATTAATAGTTATTTTAATGCCTTTACGTTGAATTCACTAAAAATTGTAGCGGGAAATTTAAATTTGGCTATTAGAGGTCCAGTGACAATTGAATATTAAAATTGACGTTTTTGTCAATTATTTACTATACAGGTATTCATCTTAAAATTTATTTATTGTTTTACTCACAAATCATATACGTATTTTACTACAGGCCTTGTTTATATAACATATGTAATAATATACAATATTCCATAAACAAGGCTACAGGGTAATAACTTCGAATAACTTAATCTATTTGTATTTGAGATCACCCCGAAGTTGGAAACCATAAATGTCAACTTTCGAATTTTAAAACATAAAATAATTGCTACGTCCATATAAATGAAACTTTATTCTTAGAAACAATATAACCAACACATTAACATTCCATTTACAATAATAATAATACTAAAACCCTTACAATCTAAATAAGTAACCTAAGATGTTGCAAAATAGGAAGTACAACATTATTTTAACGCCGTAGTGGATCATATTAAGCCTAAAAAGAAATTGACAATGTACTTTCTTACATATTTTTACGCTGGCTTTCCTCTGTAAAGATTACCTAGCCGCCCTTGATTTCGCTTCAGGCAGGGTTTGGTCCGTATCCTTGAGCAGGTATCTGCGTATTCCAAGCATATACGTCTTGCAGAAAGCCGTCCAATGAACTTTGGTCATGCTGAACGGAAACAGCTCCTTGTCAATGTCGTTCATTTTGTTCCACATCTTTATCACATTCATGTTATTGCATTTCCACTCATTATTCGCGAAGAACCCGATGACGTCTAGGAATTTGTGTACTTTGAAGTAGAGCTTTACCGTCCTGTGATTTTGTATTAGATTAATGGTTATTTAAATAACTTTAAGTTGAAGTTACTAAATATAATTGCGGGTAATTTGAATTTGGTTCACTGGGTAGTTTACTAATTTAATAATAAATTAATAGCACAGAAGAGATTTAAAAAAGTATAAACGAAAATATTCTTACAAAATAAAGAGAAATTAAGAGAAAAGTCAATATAAGAAGGGAAAACTACACAATCACAATTCTATTGTAGGTTAGAACAAGATGTGGGGCCAATTTCACCAATTCAAACAAGAATATCACATGAAATGGGAATAAAGACAAACGTTTACGTTGTCACTATAATATTTGCATGCGTCGGATTTTAGAGAAGGAAAACTTATACTTTCAACGTCATGTTTAACTAACTAAAAGGGATGGAATCATAAACGTGTGTAAACAATGACGTATGTCGAAATTTATATACAAACCCTGTATCTAGTTACAAATATCTCTGTTTTCAGTCAACTATATGCTTAACCCGAAAGTTTCAAAATCGAGATATCATTGCAAAGTCAAAAATTTTTAATGGACGGGTTTCGCGAATCGCCCTATATATTATGTAAAATTGACAGATGCTTGCCGTTTAACACGTAAATGTTATTTTTTGAATTTTTTAATAAGCAGATTATTTTAGGTATTCTGTGTTAACGCTAAATTATTACTCAAATCTGATAATTGTATAGTATAAAAGACATCATTTTGAATACTTACAGGATGTAACAAATATGAAGAAAAAGTTTTGTCAGGAATCATGATCTAAAAATTATTTAGTCCGGGGCTGATGCAAGCAAGTAAAATAAACACCCCTTATTTTTCTCAAGAGCATTCTAAAAAGTATCAGTAAGTATTGCAAGTTTTTTACAGTAAGAACCCAGTGAACCAAATTCAAATTTCCCGCAATTATATTCTGTAACTTCAACTTAAAAGTATTCAAATAACCATTGATCTAATACAAAATCGTAGGTAATTTCATGCTTTAATGTTGAAGTTACTGAAAATAATTGCGGGAAATTTGAATTTGGTTCACTGGGAAATTAACAAATCAATGAATTTCTGTTTTTTAACTCCGTCAAACGTCCGGCAAACTCCTAATTATTACAGTTAAAATCAGAAATTCATTAATTTGTTAATCTGTAGGTATTGTTTTTAAATCTTGATAAGACGTTATTCTTTTTGTTGATATACGAATTCAATAGTTTTCTTCATGTTCAGTGATGCCAGTGGGCTAAATTTATTTGTAACAAAAGAACTTTTGTTAAAAAAGTAATAGATTCCAAGAAAAGGTAGTAGGTTGGCCTAACAAGGGAACCTCGCGAACTGTAAATCGCAAATTTTGATGAAACTTTGTCAGTTTGTAGGCTCCATGGAGTGTTACTCAAGGACGCTTTCCGTTGCTGCCGAACTTCAACTTTAGGGGGTGCAATTCACCCTTGCAATTTGGCCCAAATTTGTTTTTTTTCTGAATAACTTTTAAACGGTAAGAGATAGAAAAAAAAGTTTCAATGGCGGACTTGTACCGTTTAGTCAGCCCTTTCGATTGGTATAGATATTTATATACAGGCTGTTCCAATAAACGTGGAATGACGTATGTTGTGCTTATTTTATCGAATTTCAGAAATCGGTTATAATGGCCTTTTTTGTGATCAAATAGTCTATAGGAAGGTAATTTAAAAAGTTACACAGGGTGTCCACAAAAATATAAATTTTAGCATATTTCCTTATTCTAAGGAGATACTCTGTATACTGTTATGTGCCTGCATAACAGTATACAGAGTTGTTGCACAGAGAGTTTGCACTGTCGAAAATCAGTGTAAACTTATATTAGGCGCTAAATGGTTATATGTGATAATTTTCGAGTTATATACAGTGTGTTAAAAAAAGGTTGCCGGATATTTTACCCAATTGTAGTACTGGTGGAAATAAACAAAAAAGTCTTAGTCAACATGGGTCCGCAATTCAACTGTTTTTGACATATAGTCGATTGCATATTGTTTTAGTAGGATAAAAATTTTCAAAGAAATTCTGATCGCAATGTAATTAAACAAATGTTTATTTAAAGTAAAACTAAAGAAATTGTTCTACATGTCCACCGTTCATTTCTAAGCACGCTTCACACCTTCTTATGAAAGATCGACGCAATCTTTCGAAAATTCCTGGAGTCCTCCGAATTTCCTAGCAACAATTTACGATTCGTTGCCCGAGTTCTTCCAAATTGTTTACAGATCGTGCGTACACTAATTGTTTTAG
The DNA here is from genome assembly GCA_004143645.1 of Protaetia brevitarsis. Lineage (NCBI taxonomy): Eukaryota > Metazoa > Arthropoda > Insecta > Coleoptera > Scarabaeidae > Protaetia > Protaetia brevitarsis. The sequence continues at coordinate 5,187 of RXPK01001701.1, read as the reverse complement.
ATGCCCCTAAACATAGAAGTATAGAGGTGTCAGGTCAGGGGACCTAGGAGGCCATGCTGTTGGTCCACCCCGTCCTATCCATCTCTCGTTGTAATCTTGATTTAAGAAATTTCTAACTACGATGGAAAAATGCGCAGGAGCTCCATCGTGCATAAACCACATATTTAATCTGTTAAAAAGTGGCACGTCTTCCAACAAAACGGGTAATTCATTTCTTAAAAAATCCAAGTATACTTGTCCCATTAAATGATTAGGGAGAAATACTGGACCAATTAAACAGTCTCCAAAAATAGCAAGCTAAACATTTAACGAAAAACGGTTTTGGTGATGCAGTTCAACAACAGCATGGGGATTTTCATCTGCCCAGACGTGATTGTTATGAAAATTGAATATTCCGTCTCTTGTAAACCCAGCCTCGTCACTAAATAAAATCTGAGTTTCTGCCAGCTTTCGGAAAACCCAATGACAAAAAACCATACGTGCATGATAATCGAAAGGAGCAGGAACTTGCACGCGTTGAATGTGGTAGGGATAGAGCTGCTGTTCCCGCAGAATTCTCCAAATGAGAGGATGACTGACGTTTAGTTCTGCGGCAAGTCTTCGGGTGCTAATATTTGGGTTATCTTCTACCCGTCTCAAAATATCTAATTCTACTGCGGGAGAAGAAACTGATCTAGGTCTACCAGAACCACCATTAATTTTAAATGAACCAGTTTCGGACAGCCGGATATGAAGTCTTGAGAAAATCTTATCACTCGGTAACATCCGATTTGGAAATTCTTCGGCACACATACGCCGTGCTTCAGTGGCATTACCATTCGCACGACCGTACATAAAATGCATATCGGCCATTTCTGCATTTGTGTACTTATGCATAATTTGAGAACAAAAAAAAATTGACGCAAACGATAAATAATCTGATGACAGATGTCTGACAGAACTAATTTTAAGTCACAATCAGTTGTTTCACAAAGGGAACTATTCTCAAAACCGAAAAATGTTTTTTTTTTTATTTTAAAATATGCAATCGACTATATGTCAAAAACAGTTGAATTGCGGACCCATGTTGACTAAGACTTTTTTGTTTATTACCACCAGTACTATAATTGGGTAAAATATCCGACAACCTTTTTTTAACACACTGTATATACAATGTATCTGGTTTATATAACGAAACATGAAATTTTCTGAAAAGAAATAACATAAAATTAAGCAAATGGAGAAGGTAGGGGACAAGAATATATGGAGCGTACTACGAAATTCAGACTCTTGTGAAAGGCAAAATTATATTTAGCGGGGGAGTCAAAAAATTATTGTTCCGCCACTGTCCTATTGTTAATTCTTTCATGGCACACTATTTGAATTGTTTTGATATTTAACGAATTTTGACATATGGTGATATGTTTTTGACTTGTAAAATGTTCAATTTAAACGTAGAACTTCAGCATAATCATATTTACCTTGGTTTCTGACCTAGACATATAGAGTAGGCATCCATTAGAATACCCGGGATGATGTGATAAACGATCTTTTTCGCGTTGAAGATCATCCAATTTTCCGATGAATCGAAGCATAGCGACCAGGAGATGTTCGATGGGGGGTACAGTTCGCCCCACATCATGTTGAGTAGTACAAATTCGCCCCACGTGATCGGGTTTTCCGGTGAAGAGACGTAATTATATATTGGAATTTCAGGCTTGTTACTGAAAGCGAATTTAATTGGTCAGCTTATCGCTGATCGTTCTTTCCTTGATGTCGCGATTGTTTGAATGTTATAAAAATACCCAAACTAATACATCCATACACGCTTTTATAACCTACTTGTTATCGAATCTGTTGGCCACGTCCCAGGCTGATACTATCATCGATGCTACGCAGGTATCCGCTGGTATTAGATTTGCGACCGCTTCAAGTTTACCATGTGCGATCCTGATTAATCCTGACGCTGTTCCGGCAAAAAGGCCAGTTGGACCGTACATATTGTCTATCCATGATTCCAATGGTTCTTTGTATGTGGATACCACTGAAATTGTAATTTGTAATAAATGTTAATCTAAAAACGAAAACGGTGAGAAATTTATTTTACTATAGTGTGTGAAAAAACGCAGAAACAAAATGTGACGGAAAAATATACGAAAAAGGATGTAAAGATCGCGGCATAATAATGTGAATAACGAACGGGAACGGGTCGGGAATAGGACGGGGACGGGACGGTAACGGGACGGTAACGGGACGGGAACGGGACGGGAACGGGACGGGAATTAGACGTGAACGTAGAGAAGAAGGAAAGAGGACGGAATGTACTTTTAAAAATATTAGACGTTTTCGATTGTACACAGCTGGTTAACCAATGAGTTCGAACTATGACGTGATAGGTAAGAACCGGGTATTAACAACAAGTTATCCGATCGAATGTAAACGGTTATACAGGTTTGGTTATAACTGTTGTAGGTTATAACATTCGGCTTTATATTTTCGAAATACTAACGCTATACTAGCCTTTTTTTACGAAATGTATAACGAGAATTACTGAAAAGGAAATATTTGCGTCTTGCATTAGGCTGTTGGACGATATCACACATTCTCCAAACAACAGTTTGAATGTTTTGCCTCTCATTTTAAAAAATTGTGCATATAAAATTATTCCTTTAAACAAAGAGTAAGACATGAGAGAATACTGGGGGTTAATATATAGATATCTGGCGTATTATTTTTATATGCATTTTAGAATGCAAGTCGATGAATTTCAGTACTTAGTCCGTCTAGTACACTCAAATTTTACAAGAAAAAATATAGGCGGATGCATGGCAGTGCCATTAGAACAATGTCTCTTGATGAGGCGTTGGTATTTAGCGAAAGGAGAGACTATTGCGTCTATTGCAGATCGCTTCAATGTTGCAAATTCAACAGCATGTCTATTAATAAATGAACTATTAGAATGTATTGTAAAACTATCAAGTAAAATAATTATTTGGCTTACGTCAGAGGAAGCTACGTATTACAGTAGCCAGAAATCGCTGGGTTTCCTGGTAAACTTCATTTTTTTTTGCTGATTTAAAATACGCACATATTCAGTAAAACAGTTGACGATATTAATTAAAATAATTAATATTAATGGAATGTCACTCATAAAAGATTATTTAATTAATAGTGTAGTTGTAAAAGTTTCCTATATCGCATAAGCCGTATTTTTTTAATTTGCCGCTATTATAATGGTCTCCTCAAAAAATTCATACATAAAGTTATCATCTGCAAATGAAATTTTATTAAGAATAAATGTAAAACACAAGGGAGATCTGGACCTGGTTAGATAAAGAAAGTACAAAGAAATGGAGGTCGTTGCGTTGATTGCTGTTGTTTTGAATGAAAAGGAATCGCTGACAAAAAAAAAAGAACGTGATCTGTAGATCCTACATAGCAAAAAAAAAAAGGAAGAATTTTCACGCTCTTTGTAAGAAACTTTAAGATGATATGATTTAGTTCTATCATTGATAAACTGATAGTTTATTCTTTTTTAGAATTTTCGTACCGTGTATATTTGGTTGCAAACTGATATTTTTCGCAAATATTGAATTCGAGACCAACACTTTTCTGTCTATGAACATATTGGTGCAAATAAAATTTTAGCGTCACATATCCCACTTGGCAAGTAATGTTGCAGATATCCCAGTAATATTACATTATTTACTAGACAGCGATGTTAAACAAAAACATGTTACTGAAATTTTGCAGCAACATTAAGTAATGAAATATTGCAGGCCATTACAGTAACATTTCAATGTAACCAGGAAAAAATATTTTAAAACAACGTTGCAAAAACAAAGACTTTGTTGTCAGAAATGTTGAGGTAATATTTAGTTGTAACATTGCCATATTTACAAGGTGAATCATTACAAGGAATGTTACAACATTTGCGCTTGTAGCATTAACATATTTGCATTTTATAAAGTGTAAGATAGGTATGTATGTTTCTGCAAATTTAGAATTTTGAAAACACAAAACTAATGGAGCAAATTTTCTCTATAAAGTAAATAATGGCGATGAATTTTTTTAACATTTTTTGTAGCCTATAATAATCATGATAATGGGGTTGTGGTTGCGCACTGCGCACTTGTAAAAGTTACTACCCCTTGCCATCACAAGTTTTTTCGTACCGCGCATACACGAGTTGGCGTGAACCTGTGAATCCCCTCTTTCACAATATACGGTAATCGTGACTGGACAGGGCGTGGATAGGACCATCTTGGGATTGTGCGTCGCAATTGTTTTGATGAGAAAAAATTCCCGTCAATAATGAATCAACATTATTAGGTAAGTTTTATTTATAATGTTAAAGTAGGTATGTCGATCCTTTGAAATTCATCGAAGATCTTTAAGACAGATATGTATTATGTATATCATAACCTATATATGTTATAGTAAAACCTACCTGTTGTGCTATAAGGATGAGCAATGTCACGTAATGTCATTCTTAGAATTCATAGTAATTCCTTGATCAAATACAAAGTTTACAATAATTATAAACAGTGTTATATTATAAACATGCAGCTTATCCTCAATTTTCATATAAATAAAATAGCTTTTTTGATCTTTATTTTTGACGGTGTTTTTTTTTTTAATTTCAGAGAGAATTAGAAGAAATATTGTACTCACAGATACGGAATACGAAATAACTGTCATGGAAATGGTTTCGTTATGCAAAACAAAGATTTGATAGAAAAACAGCAAAATGTTCAAAGGAATAAAATGCATGCGGGGCGTTTTTCTTATGTGTTGTGAGTTTTTGTTTAGATTCTATTCATGTTAATTTATGTGCCTCATAATCTGTTTCCAATACTGAAGTTTATTAAAATGGAATTTAATGTACTTTTTTTTTAATCAATAAATGCCTTTATTGTCTCTCTGTAAGCAGCATTTTACTTTTTAGGAGTATTATTAATGTATTTCGCTTACCTTAAATAGCTATTTTATAATATTATTCATAGTATTAATATTTAGTTTTTAACATAGAACTATATGATATATGATTGAACCATTTTAATGTATCTGCAAAAATAACTACAAAAAAGACTTATAATGTTATATTATAAAATGTCAAAATCCATTATATTTTTCTGGCATTAATGTTTAATATTAATATTGTAATTTTAGTAAGTGAAGATAAACTCGTATAAACAGAGGGGCCCG